>JAAGNO010028246.1:0-23662 GCA_033439905.1 Ceryle rudis | reverse complement strand
CTGGAGGGGTTTGAAAGCCCCCCGTGGAGCTGTGGTGCTGAGGGCCAGGGGTCAGTGGTGCCCTGGCACTGCTGGGTAACACTTGGACTGGATGGTCTTAAAGGTCTTTTCCAACCAGAACGATTCAGTGACTCTCTTCCCTGACTCTGTGTTTTACAGACTGCACATCCCCTCCAAGCCACAGCTCTGCTGCTCCCCAAGGAGTACCAGGAATGCCCCATTACCTTGTTCCTATGCCTTGGCCATTGGTCCCAACGAGGGCAAAGAGGGATCGAAAGCCTTCTGGAGTGAACCACTGCAGAAGGGAGATGAGAAAGGAGCTGAGCCCAGGCCAGCCTGCAGCAGCACCACGCTCTGCAAGCACCTCAGATCCCACAGGGAGGAAGCAAGGAATGGGCAGAGTCCCAGGGGAAGCCCTGGCCTTGGGGGGCAGACATGACCCAGGGGGTTGGCACCAAGCGGGTGGTCCCACCACGCTCGTGGGCTATTCGGGAGGTTGTTCAACTCACCCTGCTGAGATGTTCATCGTAAAGGGCTTCGGTGAAGAGCAACCGCAGCAGCTCCAGCTGGCCCTGGCAGGACACAGCAACACCGTCAGGGTGGGGAGATGCTGCTGGGTGTCAGAGCCAGGCTGATGGCCAAGCCCAGCACTGGCCAGAAGGCTCAGGAGTCAGGCTCCTCATCCTTCCCTGGAAGGCTGGAGGCCGCTGTCCTCATGGCAATGAAAGCCACTCATTTGTCACCTTCTCAGTAGCTAAATATCACCCTGGCCCATTCCACAGCAGAGGCATCTTCACCACAGGAATGAGCAGCATGTCCCATAAAAGCACAAGCCCCAAGCCCTCTTAGCAACCTCTCCATAGGGTCTGCCAGCCCCTAATGGGGGGGCTCCATGCCCCCAGTTTGAGCCTGGGACTTCCAGTGTCTCCCATCCCAGCTGTACCGGGGCCTTGACACCCACGAGCTCACAGGCACAGGCAGGGTGAGGACAGGCTCAGGGGTTCCACGCGGCCGAGTGCTGCCAGGTTCTCACCTTAAATTTGTCCCCCAGCAGCTTGTGCGCAATTTCCTCTTCTTCATTCGCCGTCTTGCTGCAGAACTGGGAGAAGGCCTTGATCCACCACTCCTTGTCTTTAGCCTGACAAAGGAACCGAGCGAAGGCATCGCACCAACACCTCTTCCATCCCCAGCCAGGAGAGAGGGGGGGAGAGGACAAGCCCCGCTGCGCTCAGGGGTATCCAGCCTCTGCTACCAAGAGCCACCAGGAGGAGTCGCGCGGAGGCGCTCAAAGAAACGTGGAGATGTGGCACCTTTGGGACGTGGTTTAGTTGGGTGGACGGTTGGATACGATGATCTTAAGGGGTCTTTTTCAACCTTAATGGTTCTATGGTGGCAGTTTATCAGAAGAAATGCTGGGAAAGCCAGGCCAAGGGAAGAGAACCAGAGGAAAGGTTCGGTTCCCTTTTGGTACAGAAAAGAAACAAAAGCCCTGCCTGGCTCGGGATGTAGAAACCTCCTTTGCTGCCTGTTTCCATGACCAGGGACCTCTAGATGTTGAAATCTATTCCAGCAGGACCCCAGAAACCACCAGAACCCAGTGAGTCCTTGGCAACAACAGCCACAACGGCGTGAGGAAACCACACGTCGGCAGCTGCGGCTCCAAACCGCCGATGTACCTGTTTGACGGTGGCGACCATCCGGGCCATCAACATGATGCTGGAAGTCTCTGGTGGATAATGCATGTTTCTGGGGGATAAGAATGAAGAAAAAGAGGTGAGCAGATCAGTGCTGGTGTGGAAATAAGAAACCTTGAGGGATGAAGAGGCAGCTGTGATCCACGTGGTGAGGCCTGTGCTCAACCACCACACGCAAGCGGCCAGTGGAGCGTTGCTGGGTGGGGATCCAGCACCGCTCGGGGTGAGGAGGAACCTGCACCCACCATAGAAATGATTCCCCCACCAGCCCGTTAAACCAGAGCCTGGGTCCTACACAACACCCAGGACTGCGGGCAGAGCTGAGGTTTGGGACAAGCTTTGAGTCGGGGATGTCCCTTCTCCACTCCGTGCCCATTCTGTCATCTGAGACCAGGTTAGGTATTCGCAGGGGTGCTACGAGGAGCTGCAAGAGGGCTATAAAACCACAGGAGCAAGGGATGCACAGCTCAGTAGCTCTTTGCTGGGAGAAGAATAAGAACTGCTCAAGCCCTGTGTCCAAATACTCTGCCAACACAAGCTCACCTGCTGCCCAAGCAGCAGGTAGAGCTGGGCAGCGTCCCACAGCCACCATCACCCTCCAGCCGCCCCGTGCGGGGACGCAAAGCAAGGACAGTCCTCAGCCCTGATCCCAGGCAGCACCACCCAGCCCAGGAGAGCCACCTCCTCTGCCTGCGGAGCGACAGGCGGGTCGGTCCCCTACCTCCATGCCTCCTGCAGCTTGTTGAGGGGGTGCGTGGGGTCATCACGGGACGGGCCAAGGCAGAGGACCTGGTGGTACTGCTCCAAAGCGGCCTGCCTGCATTCAGCGCTGCAGTACGTCACCTGCAGCAAGGGGCACAGCGCCCAGCATTGGCTACGGCGGCAGGAAAAAGGAGTCCTAGACCCAGCCATGCCCCCTCCCTGACCCTTCCCCTGAGCCCTCTTCAGCCGTCGAGACGGAGAAGGGAAAGACAGACACCCATCTCGGGGCAGCGCGTGTGCCCGGTAAAGGAATCGGTGACCCCAACAAAACCACAGTCCCTGGTGGCAGCCCCATACCTGGCATCGGGGACACTGCTGGTGCAGGTCTTTCCGGATGCTGCACTGCTCCGGGTGAGGCAGCACCAGGGAGCTCTTCCCCAGTAGCCGCTGGGCGTTCTCCTCCGCCGTCTCCAACGCCCGCAAGCAGTGATCGCAGGCTGAGGGGAGACAAGATGGGAGTCAGAAAAGGGACCAGGACCCAGGGCAAGGCAGCACAAATGGGACCACCACCACCTCCATGCTGGAGGCACCAGTTTCTTCCAGCTCCCTCTATAAGAAAGACCATTTCTGCTGCAATTTAACGCCTCCCCCTAAGCCCATCTGCTGCCCTGAACCCCAGGAGGTGTTTAAGGGCCATACAACGGCGAGCGTCCCCACGTCGCTGACCTGTGACAGCGCTCGGCAGACAGCAGGGTCTAAGCAGGGCCAAAAAAAAAGTTTCAAATCCCATTCTTAACAACCCTCAATTTTTATTCTGGTGCCTCCAGAGAATGCCGGCACCTTTCTGGGTTCCACTCTGCGGTGGTGGGACTGGGATTAGCGCCGACACCACTAAAAAACCCGAGGATCCCACAGAGATGGTGCCCGACAGTGGCACCGTGGTGCTCTCCTCCGGGGTTGATGGACGTCACCACCTCTCAAAGGACCCCAACGTTTTCAACTTGTCAATGGTTCGCCCAGCGCAGAGGCGGAAGAAATGGCAGCAGGGCCGCCTTCCAGGCCGTGCCAAGACCAAGGTAACCCCTTCTCTTTCCAAGCCTGGCTCGTCCAGCGGGACCCCGGCGGTCACCTCGCCGGTGACAGGGCCGTGCCACCAACCGCTCTCACCTCGGTAGTTGTACAGAGCGTTCCAAAGGAACTGGGACGACACCACCGGCCTCTCCACGAAGACGGTTTCCCCTTTGCGGATGTTCTTGGTGGCGAACAAACCTTTCCCCTACCGAGGGACAACCGCGGGTCAGGGGACCAAGCCAAAACCCACCTGTAGGATGAGGGTAACCCCCCCCGACTCCGGCCACCACCACCCCGCCCAGCTTCAGGGGAGGCTGCCGGGTTTTTACCCCTTAAAACCGGTTCTTGCCGCAGGTTGAGGGAGAGAGGGACCCCCGAGGCGGGGAGCTGGCGCGGGGGGGAACCGGCCGGGCTCACCTTGGCGCTGCTGATGAATCGCGCCTCCGCCGCGGCCCCGGCCCCGCTGGCTGCGGCGGCCGGTTCCGCGGCGGCTCCCCCAGCCGCGGTGGCCGCTCAGCTGCGACCGCCACGGGACAACCACGGGGGAAGGAAGAGGGTGAACACGCCCGCAGTGAGACTCCCTGCCAAACGGGTAGGGCCGGCTGAAAAGCGCCGAGAGGAAGTTAATAGAGTTCAACCTGCTGAACGTAGGGGTTTCTAAATCGCTGTAACCCACCGATTAATTCTCCTGCCGTCAAGAAGTATCCCTGCCCAGTAAAAATCGCATTTCGGTGCAGGCAGTCATTCATTGAAGACTCCTAATTTCACATTAGTCTAAAAATCTACACATACATTTAAATTATTGCAGTTCCAAGCTTAAATCTGCAGTAAAACTTCTCAGGAGAGTGGGAGGGGTTGGTTTTTTTAATTTTAGGTCACTTGCTTTTAAGCAATAGAGAACAAATTAGAGGATAATCACCTCTCTGTGAATTTTCCCACTACCTCTGAAATTAAGATGTTTCTTACAAATTTGTGTAATTAAGTGGCAGCTGTAAATGCCAAAAACTAAAGTTTTAATAAAAACGATGCTTTGTTATTTAATCAACTGCTACACTACTGCTTATTGTTTACCACACTAAATCTTCCTCTGCTACGCATTAAGATGCTTCTCATCTTAAAAACTTAATAGTATCTAAGTGTAACTGCTTTTTAATGAGCTCCCAGCGGATCACATGCAAGGCCTTTATGACATCTCTTTTGCTCTAGTCTCTGTCAAATGAGGAAATATTCTTTTAAAATCTGCCAAACAATTTTAAGTTTTCTACTTCAATCTTACACTGACAGCACTATTTTTTTTTTTACAGCAGAAAAAAAAAAAAAAGCTGCTTCCATTGTCAATAAATAGAAGAGCGAGCAATTTCAGGTTCTGGCAAACGGAATAAATCTATGCTGTAGCAGAGGAAGACAATTTGTTGTGATAAAGGGAAAGAAACTGAGTTAACTGAAAAATTAAGCACATGCTATAATATAATAAAGCAGATTGATAACTACAGTGGTCTTGCAGTTCCTGCACAGTGGAAATCACAGGTCCAGGGAAGCGTCTGAGCCACCCCTGCATGTCACTGCAGTACGTTCACAGGCAGCACTTGGGGAGCATCCTTGACCGAACACAATACTGTGGGCAAGCCTAACTCTTGGAATGGAAAAGTCTCCTCCATGGATTTGCATAGGTAACCTCACCTATGCACTTAAATATACTCGATATTCTTGGAAGCCCCTAGATGTCACAATTTTAGCCGAGAATACAGAGGCTTTGATCCATATTTATTCCATCAAGTCATCTTTTCCTTCCATTTCAGCAACTGCTTTAGCTTGAGTGTAAGGGAAGCACCTTCTCAGCTGGCAGCGAGGCACTGCTGACACCACGGAACAGAACAGGGAGAAAGAAGCCTAAGCTCGCCGTGGTTATTTCCTTGGATCAGAGTGGCCCCAGACTACTGCTGTGGAGCTTTTCTACACTTGCACCAACTTAAATCACACCTCAGCTCAGACTGGAAGAAAAGCTAGCGACAGGGAGTTACGTTGCCAAAATTCTAATGTACCCATCAGAGTAAGACCCTGACTGTTCTCTTAAGTAAATTTAGGATCATTCCTACTGCCTATCACCTTAAGGTACAATGTGAGGGCAAAACCAGCAGGGTGAGTGATTTCAGACATCATACAGAGAGGAATCAGGTAAACTGGTCTGAGCACAGATTCAGTCTCACCCTGTGCCCATCAAAAGTGACACGGGTTAACTGCATTCCCATCACAAAACACACATAGTGACCACTGCTCACTGGTAGCTAGCAAACACAATGGACATCATGGAAGTGGCTAAAATGTCAGGAACCCTAAGGAACAGGGAGATCGAGCATAACAGAGATCTAAGAAAGGACTAAACTAATCAGAGGCATATGAGATCATCATAATTTTAATCTTCTTTACAAACAACTTGAAAATATGAAGTACGCATATGTCAGTGCTTGGAAAACAAAAGCCTCCCTTTAAAACTCGTTGATCTGAAGCACACACAGAAATAAGATTTACAATGGGAATCAGATACATACCAAATATGGTTCTTGTTCCCTGTCGCATATTTGTTAAGAGATTTCTTTTTATTACTTTCTAATTCATTATTGTAAGTGTAATCTCAGCCAAGTCAAATCACTTCATTAATTAAAAGGGATTGAAAAGGTCCTTAGCTAGTGGATTCCACAAAGGCCCAAAAGCTCGGGTCTGCTTAGAGGAGGTCGTATTTCATTTGCTGCCTGTGTCAAACCAGTACCTGTCAGGCCTTTGCCAAGCCCCAGAGACAAACCAATCAATGTCTGCTCGCTAAAGCCCCTCGCATGAATCCATTTAAGCGATGTGGATGCTTCCTGTTGGAAAAAGAAATGGTCTCTTGGTATCTCTGATAGAAATTAGCCATGAATTAAGGGAAGCACAGTTGTTTTGGAAGAAAGCCAGAACCAGAATTAATAGGCCATCTGAGCCTCCTGAGTGTTGAATCCCATTTGTTAGCAATTCTTTATGAAAGATTTCCCCTCCCTACACCAGTTCTGACCAAACCCTGTGTGCTGTCTCCTGAAACCAAAAATCATTCAGTTACATTTTAACCAGCTGGGAAAACGTGAAAAACACTGTCTTTTCTCAAACAATTTTAGAAACTTGTTTCATAATTGTATTACAATAGCCCATCTACCCTCTGTTTCTTTTCCTCATGACTCCTCATCTCTCTATGCTTAGAGGTACCAGGACCACTAACACAGATGGAGTTGCACTAGCTGTGAGTTTGTCTCAATCTAATTTCAGTAATTTTGGCAGAATCTTGTAAAGGCTTTCACTGTACATTTAATCACTATTATCCTGTGTGAATGGAATAATCTATCTTGTTGCCAATCCTCCTAGCCCCAGAAGCTTTACATATAAGTTTAGTGGCAATAAAATTAAAGGGTTTTTGGACATCTCATCTTAAAAAGCTTTAGACTCCCATTTTTTACAATAGACAGTTTGGTTCAAGTCTGGTTTGCTAAGGTTAGTTGGATTTTCTTCAACTTTTAGTGTCTAAGCATAGGAATGGGGGGGGAATAATTGGGAGGGGACACAGCTGGGCGGGGGGGACAGTGCTTGCTTGTTTGTTCGTTTCTAAAACATGACATCAAATTCTGGTCTAATTACTAAAACCTTTAGGTTTTCTAGAAAAATGAGAACCCATTTTTCTCAGAAAAGCTTGTAAGGACTTCTTGAGTCAAAGATCTCAAAAACTCACTACAGACAGCTATGCTGCTCAGGCCCTAAGTGAAGCTGCAGTATGATCTGGAAGCAGGCAGTGATGTACCAAGTAGACCTCAGCATCCAATCACACAGGGGGAAAGAAAAAGCCAAACAACCAAATGCTGACAACAAAAAAAAAGTTACCAAATCCCACAAGCCATCTGTATTCTTGTCAGCCTCCTTGTTTCTTTCAGAGTTTTGCTACGCTCACCTGAGGTATCAACGTTTCTCTTTTCAGAACATAATATTTACTATGGTTTGCCTTGATTACATTAGTGCAATCTCTGGACCAATAAGACATTAATCCAGGTTGATGCTTTGTATGCTCAGGCTATGCAAATCAATAATTTGTTAATAATATTTATAAGCATATAATTGAGAATGTGATTAGGTTTAGTATTATCAACTAGCTCAAAGGATCTCTCTTGCTGATGGTGACTACTTGAAGCAGTAAATGGGTTTTTTAATCATTCATTCAGAACATGTTGATTTTGGTTCTAGGGAAGGTTAAATCTGACCTCTATTGGCTTCTCTCCTGCAGACAAGTAGGTGGTTTTACAGCTTTTTCTCTCTTGCAGACACATACACCCCACGAGTTTGCAGGACAGAGAACGTAATTTGTGTGATTTAATTATTAATTGTGACTGGGAAGAATTTTCTGGTTTCTCTAAACAGAAGCAGTCAAGTGATTATTTGGCTACTTCCTGACTTCTCATTTGTTCTCATTATTTTCAAAGGCCCTTTTTTAATTGCTTGTGTTTTGAAGAACAAATAGCAGAATTTTAACAAACATCTCTGCCAGTCTTAATTCTAATTGCAGTATCATTTCATCATTTAGTAAGTCTTGGCAAAAATACCCCACACATTAGAGCACACACAAGAATCTTGTAAACAGCTAGTCTGCCAGGCATCAGCTCTAATTCATTTTCACATGATTTGCATTGTCTGATTTCATTAACAATCAGAAGATACCCGTTTCTAAATAGACCACCTTATAAATGTTCTTCTCTTTCTCTGATGGAGACCTTACTATTTAATCACCTATGACCTGTTCATATGTCACAAAAACAAAAGCACATGACAATTTACTAACCAATTCAGGAGAAGGAAAAAATCACATATTGCCTTTTTTAAGCTATTTCAGAGCTTTAATTATGACTGCAGAACAAGACAATAGACGAAGTCCCATGGAAAGCCTCAAATATAAATCATTTCAAAGCATCTTTTCCTAGTAGAGATGAAGCATCATGAAGACAATTGTCCCACACACCCTTAGCTAAGGGAACAGACTAACCTGTGTCTGCATTACAGGCCACAGTGCCAAACATTTACAAAGCCCTAAATTTTGCCTTAACCACCTGACTTCATTTTATACACGAGGTGTAAGCAAATCCCAGCCTTCCTAGTATCTCTTCTTCAGGTCACAGAAGTCTCTCCTCAAAGTAAGAGTAGGCAATGACTCTTTGGAGAGATGACTGGTCTGAGTTTATACCATGTTGACACCGGATCTGCAGCAAACATGAGTAGAGGCAGGAGGAGAACACCCCAGCAACAGGACTCCCCCCAAGTATTGTACCAGCTCAGTCAAATGCTTGTTCTCATCCTCACCCAGAAAAGAGGGAAAGAAAAAATGTACTCAGTCCGGCCCTTGGCAGACATGCAGTGAGGAGCTCTTAGAGATAAATGGAAGCTCACAGTGAGACAGAAGTGGTTTAATCTCAGCTGTTTCCCAAAGCTCACCTAGAGTCAAATAAAAAAAAAACCCACAAACCTACAGCAGAACAAAGGTGGACCATGAAGGTTTCTTGACTATTATTCCAATTTAAGGTCAAGGAACAAAAAAAAAAAAGGAGGAGAAAAAAAAAAAAAAAAAAAGAGAGAGATTTGCTTGGTTACAAGGTATCTAGAAGCTTTTAGGATTCCCAAATGCCATCTCTCCTGCACCTCTGGCTCTGTTGCAATGCCTGGTGGCCCTTCTCATCTGTGCAGCTCAGTGAGACAAGGGTTCACAGAGCACACACACATAATCTCTATAATAAACACCTTGTTCTGTCCAACTGCTTTTGCTTGTTTCTGTGAACCCTGCAGCAGGCCACAAGAAACCATCCATTCTGTCTGCTAAATGTACATTTACAGTCCCAGCTTCTGTACCATAAGCTCTATATTGCAGCCCGACAGAGCTCTATAGGCTGCAAAACACCAACATTTGTACTTTTCCGGCACAGTTTGTCAAGTTTCCCTTTTAATGTATAGGACGGTCTCAAGCTAATTCTTTTCAAAGGGCTATTTTTGGGTTTGCTGTTCTTCCCCTCCTTCTTTCCTCCCTTGAAAAGAATTCAAAGAGATTAATTGACTTAGGAAGGTGTTGATGCTATTAATGTGGCTATTATTTCTAGCATGGCTCTGACAATAGCGCAGATCATTGTTGCAGAAATAAATATGAACCAAGCAACATTGTTTTACAGGCATCAAAAGTACCCAAGTGGCTCAGAAGCCCCACGCCCAGTCCTGCCTTTCAGAAACGTTTACAGATGCTTACTACATCCTCGTGCAGGAAAAGTAAAGCATGCCTAAAACAATGTCACTTGAAAATAGTCAAAAGTGCTACACAGGGTAAAGGTATTTCATTACAAGCCACTGGAAACAAGTCTGCCTTCATATGGCTATAATCCTCTAGAAGGGATGTGGCACACAGGATGCGCACAGCAAGTTACTGAGATGGGAGTATTTAAAGTATTTTGATTTGAAAACATGTTTTGTATTTGACTGAAATAAAAGTCTGAAAGCAAATAAGAAGTTCAGCTGGGAAATAGACTGATGAATACTCCTGAAGTCTGTAGAAACTCCTTAAATTTCAGTTTTGTACCTTTTTAGGGTACAAAGGCTAGAAATATTTTATCTCCTCTTCAGCAGTAGAATTCAGGTAGATACAGAGCAGTCTCCACCTCCTTAGCCAAATCAAAGGCATCCCCAGAAAAGGCTTTTTGTGTTTTCCCTTTCAACAGAGCTGAAATATTAGAACCTTCAGTTGGATACCATCTTTTCTGACAATTTATACTATACTGAGGACAAAGCAGAAGAGCCCCTTGAGCAATTAAATTTCTGCATGAATATTTTAGAGCTAAATTCTGCTGTTAGTCGAATCCTTCTTACACCCTAAGTGCAGACAGAACTTCAGAACTTTTGTTACCATCAAGTAAGGCTATAGTATAACAACAAACATCACAGATACAGCTGTGAAGGACCTTTATAACACGGGGAAATCAGAAAATTAATTTATTCTACCTGCAATCAGCAGCACAACTCTTTCCTCTTTCTCCAGACAAGCAGTTCTGGAAGCAGGGGTCAGATTGCTTCTCTAGGAAAAAGAGAATGGCAGTGTGGCTGTCACCCATGTCCTGCTAAGTGACTTTCTAAACTTCTCGGCTTTACATCTTTAAAAGGTGTGACACACACCTTGGCACCTTTCTGATGACTGGAGTTTAACACATTGACTTCAACAGAGTCTTTCTGTCAGCCCCATCAGAATGGTGAGAGCATTACCAGTTGCAAACATGAGAGGAACTCTTTAGAGGAGTCCTCCCTACCTGCTATTCCAAGTGACCTAGTGAAAGCAGGAAAGCAGTATCAGATGAAGGTAGACCCACACAGAACTCTTCTTGCATTTCCTTTGAATGTCTCTTCCTCCTGGGTAACTACTTTATACACTGTCCTATGCTAAAAAAAACCACACATACAAAAAACCCCACAAACAAAACAAACCACAAACACACACAACAACAAACCACAACCAACCAACAAAAACACCCCCACAAACACCACACACATAAAAAAAAAGCAACACCCAAACAAAACAAACCACCTATACAAACAAAACTACCTATTATTTGATTGTTATTTAAGAAGACAGACTTTGTGGCATTTAGAGCCTCTTTAAGATCCGTTTTTACTTCCAGGGCAGTTAAATGGACATCTATGTACACATGATGAAGCATGAGGCCTTCATCAGTAAGGGAGTCCACAGCAGTTCATGGCTAAGGCCTGTAATTTGGTTTGGGCCCTTTTACCACTGGAGTCAGACTGATATCCCAATTCAGCAAGACACGGGGAATGTACAAAAACTCCATTCTATCACTTCAGCAAAGCATCTAAAACTAGCCCTTTCCATCCCTTCGGAGTGCCCAAACTGCAAATGCTTCCTACTTAGGTGACAATAACGCTGACTTCCCCACATTATCACCTAAGATGCTATCAGGTTCACTAAGAAACCAAAATAGTTCCAATGAACAGCTAAAATGCAATTTTTCTTCTCATTAGCTTCCTTTCCCCCCCTTTCTCCTTATGTTTCTTTGTTTCTTTCTCCTTCATGCTATAGCAAACTTTGGCAGCACTGCAGAATGCTGATGAGACAGGCGCTCACTGGGTGAAATCCCAACAGCTATTTTTGGCCAATACCTGCCACGAACTGCCTCCTCTTTGAGGACTGAGGGAGCTGCTTTACAAGCTGTCTTAAAAAGTTTAATGCTTCATTATGACTCATGAAAAGGCTTGCAAGTTTTACAAAACTAACATCCCATTAGCAACAAACCTGACCAACAAAGCATTCCTAGCACCAAAGTGGATCTTCCCTTAAGAATACAAAAAACATAACAAAAGAATTTTTATTCTCTCTCTAAAAACAAGATCAACACTGTATATGCAAAGTCCTTGTTCATTTACTTCATTACCGTTTTAGTTTTTTTCAAAAGCATTGGCTATCAAGTGTGGGGTTATCACAGAAAGCAATTATACAGTCTTCACAACCTAGTATTCCCAACACCTGTCAATCCTGACTTGTCACAGTGTTCAGACTGCCCTGAGGAAGGTCTGTCACTCACAGTCTCCTGTCCTCTGTGACAAGATCTCGATCAGCACCCAAATTGGAGGCCTAAAAAATATTTCATAGAATCATTTAGGTTGGAAGAGACCTTCAAGATGCAGTCCAATGCTCAAAGCATGCTGATCTCTAATAGCAAAAGACTAACTCTGTGACATTTGATGCCTCCTTATGTGTGAGGATTTACAAACCACTATCCCAAACCCACTTCTGCTATTTCTTAGAATCATAGAATCATTTAGGTCAGAAAAAAATTTTATTATCATCAAGTCCAACCATTAACCCTACTCTGCCAAGTCTACCACCAAGCCATATCCTCAAGCACCACATCTATATTTCTGAACATTAAGACTCGAACAAAAAGATTAGTTTTTTCTTTATTCCATCATATACCTAAACAGATTCAGGAAGGATTTAGGTTAAGTTTAGCAGCGATTGCATTTTTATGCTGCCTGATGTCCAGTTACTATTTGAAAGAGAAAAAATTTGGAACCACTGGCAAATAAGGTTTGCTAAAGGTACCCTTTACCACACGAAGCTGAAGGTTGGAGCATGGGAAAACTGGCAGCTCCTACCTAACCTTTTCTGATCCCTAACCTACCCATTCCAAATACCACCTCAGAAAGAAAAGAAACTGAGGAAAAATTGGAAGGTGCCTTCAAGAGACAAAGAAAGAAGTCAGACCCCATTCACTCATCTAAAAAGAAGCATCTAATCTTTTCCTTCTGGTCTTGGATGCTTCTTGATATTCTATTTGTTTCTCTGACATCTTTATCAAGTCCCAGGCTACTCCTGCTGCAGGAAGGGTTCTCACGGCTGTGAGCTCAGATCAGGTCAGTTTCTCGATTTTGCTTTGTTAACCTGATGAAACACAGCGGTTTAACAGAGTGAATGACCAACAGGGGAATGTGCTTCATCCTCCAGCCACCTCATTTCATTAAGTTTAGTCAGCACCTGTATCAGAGCCATTTTAATTAAATAGGTCGCTAAAGGATCTTCTTTGTACCTTGAAAAAGATGTGGTCAGGACTTTACCTCAGCTGAAAGGTCTGACTTTCATTAGGGCTTTGAAGTGTGGGTTTGGGTTTTTTTTCCTTCCATCCAAATAAAACTAGCACCCTTTGTTCAACACATCAATACAGCTATTTGCATAAAGTATTGATCAGAAGTCATTATAATCACAAAACGTTAATTACACCAATTAATTCCCAATCTGTTTGTACCTTAAGGTTGTTTGTTTTCGTCAGGGAAGGTTACAGCAAGAGTGAATCAGTCTTGGCTTTCTCTCTGGGAACAACTTTTGATATACTGAGTACTCTCATCCTGCAAATAGCAATTTTTCCACATGACCAGGCTTTTTCCCAATGTTCTTTCATATTCCTCATGCTATTTTCAAGTATCACACAGGGATACCAAACCTTTGGTCTCCTCGTCACCAAGCAGGTTCCTTACAGTCACCCCAATACGTGGTTTTATAGACAAGGGACAGCAAGAAAATGTTCTAATGTGCCCCAAGCTACCAGATGGAGGAAGTGATTTTTTGGGACTGGTCCAAACTCAGAGTGCTAAGCAGCTCTGGAAGTCAGATCCTGCAGCATTACTGATCTGATTCCATTCCCTGCTTTCCCTTCTACAGAAAATTTAATCAATTTGTGGAGATGCCTTGATTCCTGCAATGTCATAGCTTCTGCCCTCAACGATGGCTGCGCCACATTCACTCTAAACACTTCAACCCAACCCCTCATGCCATTTTTTAAGGGTGTTAGCAGCCCTCTTCCTCTTATTTCCCAAGAAAAACAAAATGACTGTCATGCCCCTATTTTTGCCTGTGCCTCCTCATCTTCCTCTGACTGCCCAAGTAACCTGGATTCCCTCTTTTAAGAACTCCAAAAACAAGTAAAACAAACCAAGGAAAACAAAAAAAACCAAACAACCGAACAAAATTATTCTCTGCTCACCGGCACATAAACTTCGTTAAAGCTGCCTTTGGCTTGAGATCTTTTAAAGGGAAGATAACAGAAGCTGTCAGTATATAACCTGGCCATTGCTTGCCGTTGACTGTACCGATAAGGGCAAGTGAGAAGAGGGAATTTTGCATTTTCTTTGTACCATTAGGTAGAAAGAAGGTAGCATTAATTTAAGTGTCAGATCCACAAAGTACAGGGAAAGAAGGAAACTATATATATATAAAAACTATTCAAAACCTAGAGAAAAAAAAAAATTACTTTGCACTATACAGACCTATCCAGAAGCAGCATGCAAAGAATATGCATTCACTGGAGGCAGATTTTTAAGTTCCAATAATACTTCTTATGACATGAAAGTTGGTGCCATGTGGGCACGGACAATAAGTCCATTTCCCCATTACTTTTCTTAAGCTGCCACTAAAGAATTATGATCTTTTTACAAAATATTTCTCAGATGAAAATACGTGGTGTGCAATATTTAAGGAGGTATTATAAAGCTCTGTTTAAAGTGATGATATTGCCTCAAATTAAATTAATAGACTGAACCCCGAGTCATTCAGGCCTGATTACTGCAGTGCTTGGTTTAGAATGGTGATATGTCCAGGTGTTTAAAGACTTTGCAACTACCTGAATAGGAAAAAAAAAAAATTACTGTAATGTAACGTGCCAGCCCCATTATCAAATGCACCCAGAGATCAGCTCACAGAGTATAAAACTTTCCTGTATCAGCACTGCAGAATTCAGAATACAAAACTTTACAGTTCCACTGAGCACACTAATTCTCCACCAAAAGCTACGATCGTATTTATCAGCTCCATGCAGCATATCCACAGCTTTAACAAGACTGATTACTGATCCCTTGAGCCTTTCACATTTACCCCAGACACCTGACATATCTGGAGAGGCAAGTCTCCTCTACTGGCCAGTATAAGAAGCTGCAAAGTTCAGAGAAAACCACTGAAATGAAAGGCAGCCAATAAAGATATTCTGAGCTAGATAACTCCACTGAGCTCCTCTGACTTCCACATATTGATCAAATAGTAGCAGTGATAGGACAAGGGGCAATGCTTTTAAACTAGAGCAGGATAGATTTAGATTAGATGTTAGGAAGAAGTTCTTTCCTATGAGGGCAGCGGAGCACTGCAACAGGTTGCCCAGGCAGGGAGGTGGTGGAGGCCCCATCCCTGGAGACATTTAAGGTCAGGCTTGATGAGGCTCTGAGCAACCTGTTCTAGTTGAGGATGTCCCTGCTGACTGTAGGGGGGTTGGACCAGATGACCTTTAGAGGTCCCTTCCAACCCAAAGCATTCTATAAAATAAAGAAAATGCCAAAGTGAGAGGCAGTTCTGGAGCTTAATAGGCCCTTCTAAGATTATCAGAGCATTGTAATATTAACTCTGATGAGAAACAGTTTGGACTTTGAGCTTGAATAACTCAAAGAAGTCATAGATAAAGTATCTGACAACATTATGTAATAACAGAATACTTGCAGAGGTTCATGCAGAAAAGAAAGATTTATAATAAAATAGTTATGACATCAGTAGAACACCCTCTAGTTAATATGGCTGATACAACAGGAAAAGACAGTTTCTACAGGTTTCAAGTTCAACAAGTTTGGTTTTGTTTTCAAGCCCAGAAACAAATCAATGTCGTCTGTATAAAATCATTGGTTTCTGTGCTAAACTTTGGAGAGATGGCTCTGTTCAGCTAACCAGCATTTCCAAGTAAAATTAGCTACTGTAACTACTCATGGTAAAGGCCAGTAGAAAACAGAGCAGGCAAATTGCATAATACCAGTACTCACAACTTCCTGACAGTTTTAGCTTTAGTAGTAGACCTCTGTATTTTGAAAGGCTAGAAAAGTAAAGATGTAGTTTATTTTTTTTAAGGTCAAAAACTTTGGAGACCAATGTATTATAATTAAAAATATAAGAAAATGATCTGTGATATTAAAAGGCATTTAAAAAAAGAAAAAACACACCACACCCACCTTCCTCTTCAGCCCTTTGGAAGGGATTGTGTGTCTCGCAGAAACTATCTGGCCAAAAGCAATTGAGAGCATCATCCTTTGCACTTGCCTCCACGCCCTCCCAGCACCACTTTGCTCAAGATGAGAGTCTGAGGATCTGGCTGTAGGCCACATCAGAAGGGGAGAAGCAAGTGACTGGAGCTGACCACCACACAGCCTAAGCCTGCATTAAATATTCTATACCTCCTTCTATATTTCCTTGAAGAGCAATGGCAGCAGCAGCAGCTGATGAGAGCCTCAGGGCTACAACTTCAGTGGCTTGGAGAAGAACAGCAAAACATCAGACTTGAAAGACACATCTTTGGCCTTCCACACATCCCCAGGGGCTGGAAGATTTGGGCAGGAATCAAACCTATTCACCAAAGGGTTTTGTCTTTTTACACTCCCTTGTTTCTGTGGGGAGAGATTATCTGCATAAGGAACACCCAAAAGACCAGATTATTAATATCTTCTCAGCACTGGAAATAGTGACCGTCCATCAGAGGATTATCAAAGACTGCTTTATGAATGAGTCAGACTGCAGACCTAATACCATTTATGAGTTAGGGCAGACATGGATATTTCATGCAGGTCAGACAAAAAGAGCATACGATTTTCTGTCATGATCATTTATGAGGTCCTGACCTTAATGTAACCTCTCTTCACAGTGCCTACGACTTGTTTTCTTTAGTAATTCCTGTGAATTAGCTTCTTTGCTTAGCTGTCTAAACTAATTTTTATCACATGTAAAAGCCTTTTCATGAAGCAACAGAACAACTTTGCTTCTTACCTTTAAAAATATCTCCTTTTTTCCTGAGTATTGATACAATTTCATAGTGAGGACAATTTTACATAAACTATTTTCCACTCCACTGAATGTTATGTCGCTCTGCATGAATATATTTCTTGGTTGATGCAAGGGCAAAATATTGCTGTAAATATTATATTCATAAATGTTATTCTTTAACTTTAATAGATTCATTCCGTGCATACTATCAATACCAAGTCTTACTGATGGACCCGTATTAAGCTGCCAGCGTAATTTCCTCTGTTGTCCCCAGAGTCATCACCTATGAGTCAACAGGAAAAGACAATCACTAGCTCTTTTGCATTTCAAGGCAACAAAGTGATCAAAATGGAGGGAAAAGCTCCAATGACTTGAAAAACTCCAGACAGTAACACAGGAACAGAAAAGTGGATTTTGAGACTTAAAAGTAGTACGTGGGAAACAGAGCCAGCTGTGGATATAGGTGAGTTAAATAGTGATATTAATGCCCAGTCCAGCAAATGTATAGCAGCTGGGAGCTTCTGATAGTGTACTGCATATGAGAAATCCCTACGATCGTAATGCTAATAATGCAGGAGATGAAAGACAGCATGACTTTACCAAATTTAGACTCCTGTTAAGTATCATTTGGCTCACATCGGCACACACGTTTTGTTCTCCTCTACATTAGTGTAAATCTAAATTTTGAGTAATTGACTCCAGGGTTATATTCTACCAGGGACTAAAGATCAGTGCTGCCTGGACTTGTTTCTGGAAAAGGCCCAAGAACACTAGCAATAGCTACATATTTTATTGTAGCTTTTCAGCATGTTGGGATCAATTAAACATAAGTGCATTAATGCAAACGCCGTGACTCTGATTCCTCATTAATGGATATCGAAACCAAGTTTTGCTGTGGTTTTTTAGAATTTGTGGTTACTGATGCCTTCTCATTTAATTAGTCAGGTACAAAATGGACAAAGTTATATACACCTGATATGTACACCTTATCAGTCTCTTCAGCCTTTCCAGGGTTTCTGAAGCATCATACAAAGTTCTCTCTATTCTTATAAAGACATCTATTATTACAGAGACTGATTTTTGAGGTGCAAGTTTTGTCACTTTCTGGAATAAGCAACCCATAAAACTGTGTTTTCAAGCTGTGCTATATTTGTTTTGAGCCACTGCCAAATAAGAAATAGCAAGTACCACATATTGCCACCTTCAGTCATGTAGCTTGTATGATTACATAATAAAAGAGCACGAACAGGATAGGTTCAGGACAGGTTTGTCCAACTTCTATTTACCTCTGGTACTGCTTTTAAAATGTGACAGTTTCCAAAGTGGTTCTGCTAATACAACCTCATAGTAGGAGCAAATACCTCAGGAAAGGATTTTGTCCAATTCCTGTTCCATTTTCCTAGGTATATTCCTAGATATACCTGCTAATTTAATTCAGGACAAGAAGGGGTTAAGGTGTATCTGCTTGCAGGGGAGTTCTGCAAGAAGACTTCATATAGGACAAGAGATAAGGGTTTTAAACTGAAAGAGGACAGACCTAGGTTAGAAGTAAGGAAGAAGCTCTTCACTACAAGGGTTACCCAGAGAAGTCATGGACAACCCACCCCTGGAAGTGTTCGAGGGGTCAGGTTGGATGGAGCTTTGAGCAAACTGGTCGAGCAGAAGGTGTCCCTGCCCACAGTAGGAGGTTGGAACTAGATGGTCTTTAAGGTTGCTTCCAACCCAAACCTTTCTACAATTCTATGACATCCACAGAGACTACAAAGGCAACAGATTCTTATATTCTTATTTGAGCTACTTGTAAAGTCCAATCTCACAAAAATCATAGACTAAAAACAAAGGAATTCAGATCTCCAGCTATTTTTAGAGTGTGCTGCTCAATGGTTTATACAGGCCAACTGAAAACATGGCCCTTTGTGGGGTTGGAAGCCTATCGTACACAAAGAGATGAAGTTGTCACAAAGCAGTGCATTTGATCACACCTACCTACTCCTGAGCTTACAAGTCTTCTGTAGTATATTTTTGCAGTTCATTACTGCAGAAAACACGTAACCTTTCAGGGAAGTTTTTAGCCTCCATCTTTACAGACCTTCAAGACATGGGGTACAGAAGACAACTTACAGCAGCAGTTAGTCAGGGTGTGAGACATTTCCTAAGAACCAGTGTCTTACTACAGCCTCCCACGTAGGTGAAGTTTGGGACACAGTTGTTCTTCTTGCTTATTTTGCTTTTTAAAGCTGAGGCTCCACCTCACAAAAGACAAGGAAGGGAAACATTCACAAAAAGCTTCAGCTTGGGAAGACCAACCAGGAAAACCTTAGGAGTAGATACAGCTTGGAGGACTGCCTATAGAGGCTTTAGACAATTTGCATAACCTTACCTATAACATTGTGTTGTTCTATTTCTTAAGCATGGTTTGATTCTTTTGTTTAGGAAACAGATGGTAGCTCACAAGTGTTTGCTGATGGAATGTTCCATCTGAAAGTTCTCTCATAGTGTTGAGGCACCAGTACGGCTGCTGAATTGGCCTGAAAGGGGGAGTCATTAGCAGTAACTATGCATACTAATTAGGTAGTTACTGGCACAGAGGCGACGTATCCTCACCTTGACTTTGTGCACAGAAAATTTCAGTGTTTACTCCATCACCTCACTTCATATTATCTACTGCTGAAATCTTTACCTCTAATTAATACTGGAGCTGCAGAGAATCTGAACAACCTGCTGCTCAGTGAGCACATTTTTATGTCACTATTAAAGCTCTTAATCGGGGAAGAGGAGGCAGATGTGCAGGCCTTGGGGCACAAACTGTGACCAGCGCTTCAGAGTCATTGCCAAGTCAGCTGAGGACAGATCCTAAACAACACTGCTGCCAAAGGGCGAGTCTGAGCCTACAGTGCTTGAAAAGAATGAATAGAAAGATAGAACCCAGTGGTTTCATTTCCCTTAGACTAGTATTAGGGTAATTAGCATTGGAATACAGACATGAGTTTTACTGTCCACAGACCAGAAGCACTATTAATAAATTAGAGATGAGAAAAAGCCTCAAAAATAACAAAAATTTAGAAAATACTCCATCATCACTAGTGTACCGCTGAATCTGCACCTCACAAGAGAAGGTTACGATGTAAACTGTGATCACAGTCTCCAAGTACGTAAATGAGGAACAAATTTGGTAACAAATGCCTTCAAAGGCAACAGACAAGAAGTCCGAGTGTTGGAAAGTAAAAATTAAACATATATCAGACAAATATCAGAAATGAACCCTATTTGAGAGCTACTCTTTATTTTAATAATATTGCTAATCACCATATGTTGCACCTGACCAGGATCTTTGGGTGTTTCTTCCTCACTAGCCCTTTTTAAACATTTTATTCCACTAGTTTTCCAGTATAGCAGGGGTTTTAGATGAGTTCCAAACTGCGCCTTGCATACAAACATCTCTATTCATGTAATGCCTGCTGGCATCCATTTGCCTTAGTTTTACTGCAGGCATGTAGTGGTAGCTGATGTTGCCAAGACTTTTTTCCCAAAACCATCTTCAATCCTTCTCTAGGCAGGACTGACACAAAACTGCTCCGACTTAATGCATATACCCAGCTTTGGTTTACCACTCCTAAACGTTTTGTTTTTCCCACTGGTCGTTTTTAACATATTTAACATATTGACACAGGTAAACATGTTTACTTTAAGTTCTGGTTTGCACTGAGTAGTCTCTTTGCTGAGAGGTGGCCAAGCTCAGCATTTTCCTCTCTCTCATATCACTACTTCATAGTTCTTCAACACTGGTACCTTCAGCACAACTAAGATGCTTTGTCCAAATAATTATTAGCACACACTGACTTGCTACTGTACTATTTTATAGATCACAAATGGAAAATTATTGCAGAGTAATTTTCTAAATAAAAGTAAAAAGAGAATGCTAGATGTTCAACCATTGTCTTTCATCTTTTGCATATACATCTTCTGGAACAATCTGTCACACACAGAGGGCTAAATATATGATTGTACCTCACTGTAATTTACAGAAGCACATTAGAGGCTTGTCTGAAATTCTAGTCCGGAAGCTCTAATGTGAACCTCAAAACCCTCAGGATATTTAGAACTCCTGCACTTATTTTGGCGTATTATGACTAGGTAGTATGAGACAATGTCCAATATTAAAGTTCATCATTCTCAAGCTCACCATTCTGTGATGTAATGTCAGTCTTCACTGCAGAGCATTCTTTGTCAAGATCTCTTCAATTTCCCCTTTTGCTGCACTTGGCCACTGAAAAGCCTTGTAAGCCAAGAGCCCTCAGTTGGAAAAGATCAGGATGTAAGTTTGCTTGTTCATTCTCTCTTCCCATCCCCTCCTTCACACCTCTCATCTCTGGTGATGCAAAGAAATAACAATATTGTTGGTTTATTTGTATTTTTCTCCATTTTGCTTCCTAGTAATTTTATTTGACTCCTCTGAAGTTTTGCACTGGGAGGGAAGGACAGGGAAGACTCAAAGGAAATCTTTACAATCCAATAATTTTTATTAGGTACTCTGACCTTTCCCTCTCCCCTTTTAATTATTTATTAACAAAAAGAACAGGGTCAAACTATAACAACTTGTAATTGAGTAAGCACAAAATACCTCCAACCTTCCTTAGCCATATAAGAGATACTCTTTTGATGCAGCTGTATGTGGTGCAAAAGTGTACTCCTAGGGCCCCCCAGGTTCGGCACCTGGCATTTTTACACAGAAAAAAATACAACTTAATATTATGGGCACGTGCAAATAACTATCCTTGCTCTATCTGCCCTAAGCAATAGTACAAACCAGGTAAATACTGTAGGTAAGGAAGTCTGCAATATAAGTAACCATAAAGCAAGCTGGAAATATGACCTCCATCAATCTACAGTACATGCAAATGCTTCATTTTTCCATCAATTTCCAAATGAATGAGTCTCTTTGTATTGAAAAATAAAACCAGCTTAGCCTTTGACTTCATTTGAGATTACTCTTCCACGTTAATGTCCTCAACAGTGTTTCTTAGAGGCTTTGGAAGAATTAGATGAAAAGCATTCAGACAATGCACAGACAATATCCATTTGGTCTTTACACATTTCCACCCACACTTAAGGCCAACAAGGCAGAGAAGCATTTAAAGTAAATACACATTCAAACATGAGCACAATATGCCTCAAGGAGAACTGAAGGAATCGGTGGTAAAATGGTATTGAGATGTATTGTCAAAAAAAAAAACAAACCCACATCATACAGAAAGCTCAGAAGCTCAATTCCAGTGTGCACAGCCTACATTATACATTGGTAGCCATGTCTCTTCTGCTAACAAGTTTTTCATATTTAGTGTTCCTCAGGAGAACCATTTAATTAAACACAGAGATTGAGAGAGGCTGCTCACTACAATCTGAATTTCATTTTGTTTTGCATCCATTGTCAATGAACATAAATTGTAGAGCTATTAAAGATAGAACTCTGTCAAAGTTTCAGACTGCTTAAGCAAAGCAAAAGGGAGTTTAACTACACACATATTGACACTGCAATCAGCCAGGATATATGACTGGAGCATACAGTCATAGATGTGCTAGGCTTAATCAAGCTAATTTAATCAGCAGGAGGGAAGACACAGCAGAACAGCCTTAACACAAGCATGGGGTAAGCAGTAAGCCAGCAGGGCATCCAGTAAGCCTGCAGAGCTTTTGCTGTTGCCATCCATGCCTCTCCTGCCTCTGTTTGTCAGAGAGATGGTTGCAACTCCTCCGTCCTTAGGGAGGATCTGTGCCCTCCATAGACTATGTAGATGGTTGGGAGGGAAGGAAGGATCCTCCTATTGCCATCAGCTGGAAAGCTGTGTTTGCTGATCAGGTTGGGAAGACAGTGTCCACTCACCTGCCAACACACCTTACATCAGAGGAAACAGGTGATGGGAGAGTCAGGGGTTTGGCTCAGCATTAGAGCTTCTTACACTGGGAACTTCCCCCTAGCCAGGTGACAGACTCGATTCCTTGGTGTTCAGCAGATTGTGCAAAGCATGTCATTACAGTCGATTTTTATTCCACGTAGACAAAGTGCACCACATTTACTCGAGACACAGGAGAACAAAGCCCTCATGTTAAAGGGCTGATAAATGGAATGGATGCATCTCTGAGAGCGCCAGCATCTGGAGGCATTACTATTTCAATATTTACTTTGCCTAAACTGTTTTATTTTTAAAATGTTTTTCTTTCTCACCTCTATAAAAAAGCAACATGATGTAGCAAATCATTTTTACAGATTCACTGCTAAGCGTGTATTTCAGAACAGTAAATGACACTGGGAAAGGAGCCTAGCCACAGTGGTGGGAGCCCAGCCCCAGCAGATGGGAGGGTAACAGATTCTACCTACAATGTCACAACATAGAACAGGAAACTGAATACATGTGAAAAACTAGAAGGTAGCAGTGATGGTACCCAGAGCCTTCCATCATTGCCATGTTGTAAAAGAAACACGGGCCACAAATCTCAAAGCTGCAGTTCCAAAGTTAAACTCCAAAGTTTGACTATGAGTTTAGAGAGCCTAATTTAAATCTTTCTTCTCATGGGAAGTGAGCCAAATTCCAGCACAAGGAAAACAAAAAGTCAGTTTTCACAAATGAATGCATTTTGCTTGGCCTGAGGAATTTGGTAGGTAAAGCCTCAGGTATGGTCAATTTATGCAGCTCTGACTTTTTCCTCATTAGCAGATTCTTATTCTGGGTACAGAGTGGGTTGAGAGTAGCCCTGAAGAGGACGACTTGGGGGTGTTGATTGATGAGAAGCTCAACATGAGCCA
>JAAGNO010028245.1:16166-36320 GCA_033439905.1 Ceryle rudis | reverse complement strand
CGGCAACTCCACGGCCAGCAGCGCGGGCGGGCGAGGTAGGGCGGCGGCGGCGGCAGCGGGCTGGGCTGGGCTGGGCTGGGCGAGCGGCCGTGTGAGCATCCCTGCGGGCAGCCCTGCCGGGGGGCTGCCGATCAGGGGTGGGGCCCCGGCGGACACGCACACGCAGCGCCCCCGACGGGGCTGCATCCCTCCCGCTTTGGAGGATGCCCGTTGAGAGCCACGGGAATCGCTGCCCGCGCTCCTGCAAGCGCATCGTCCTTTCCCGAGGCTGATCCACCGGGGGGGTGGAGGCCGGGGGGCACCGGAGGCTTTCCGGTGTCCGGGTTGTCGTTAGGGGCACTGCCTCTAACAGTAGCTGTCCTAGGCATGGCCAGCCCAGGCCAGGAGCTGGACGTAAGGATCCTGCCGGGGGTGTAAGCTCCATCTTCTCTGCTTCCCTATAAGGCCACAAATACCACTTCTGAAATGAATTTGTGCCACTTCTTCTCCTCTACTTGCTGGAGAAGTTGGAGGATATTCCAAGATTGAGGTTTCTTGCATGTTAATGTGTACCACTGGCTGCTCAGTCCGGCTGGCTTCCTTATTTGTTCATTGTTATTTTCAAAAGAGATAAGATCTGGGAAGATGGTGCTGCTGTGCTCTTCCTTCCCCCAGCCCCTACCAAAAAGGACAGTATATGGAAATTGGTACCTGGACCTTCACCATATAATTATGAGCATTTCTCAATCATTTTACATCCTAACTGCACTTGGCAAACATTGCCACCTGGTTCAGTACCTCTGATAAGTCTTTCAGATGCACCCGTTAGCTTCATAACCTCCTGAAAACACACAGAATAGCAGCCCGACTAGTTAGAATTACTGGGTCTCCATCCCTGACCGTTTTGACTTTATCCAGAGCTTCAGAGGTGCCGTGGGTGGTGATAGTTGCAGTCTGAAGAACTGGGCTTATCTTTGAGTGGGGATGATGATGGCTTTTCCAAGTTCTATGTATGTTCATACGTTTGTGTGGTGTGTTGCTCATTTATTCACTAAGCCCTTCACTTTGCACTCATAGGGGAGGGGAGGGCTTTTCTGCCATTATTGCTTACTCTGTTTCTGTTAAATTATATATAAATTTATCAGTCAGGAATGTATAAATTAGGTTTTAGGTATTGTATGTATCTATTAGAGGTCTCTCTCATCCATAAAGAACACACTTTATATTGCTTGAACTTCCAGCACTCGTACTAGAGCTGTCCTGTTTGCACACAATTATTCTTTGTCTATAGTTGATTTCTTCATTCCTGTGACTGGAAGTTGTTGTTTCAGTATATGACCAGCATAGCATCATACTGCTGTGGTGATGCTTGTTCACATACCATTTCAGTTTGCTGGGTAAAAGCACCAGAGAAAGTATCAGAGCAGTTCGGCAGAGAATTTTGAGTTGATGATTAGTCCCTTTGTGGTAGCTTCTCAATTAATGTTGATCTGTGGAGGAATTTGTACCAGGACACAAATGGGTAAATGTCAAATACACTAACTCTGACAGCCGTAGTATTTAATTAATTATGTTGAACTAAAAGTTTGTTTGTTTAAGTAAATGTGTCCACTGTTGCATTAAAGTCAGCTGTTTTCAACAGGTTTTGGCTTGTAGATCCATATGTTATTTTTACTGAAGATACAACCCCTTTGGTAGCTTAACTTACCTGTATTATTATTCATAATACATTTGAATTTGCATTTTGTGGCAGCCTTTCACATACTCTTTAGAAGTAGTCCACGGATCCCCAATGGCTTAGTGCAGGTAAAAACCACATCATTAGTATAACGGAATTATTACTGTTGCTCTGATAGACCTTTCCAAAGCAAATACAGCTCCAAAAGCTCCAGGTCCTTTCTCACTTTCACCACTGTCAGACAGGAATAACTCTATGCAGTCTATGGTGTTATAATAACCAACAACTGGTAATAAAAGTCAAAAGTCAGATGTCTACTTTTTTTTTTTTTTCCCCATTTAGCATTCCTTACAAAGTATGTCTAATAAAACCAAAATAGTAATTCATGTAGGGGAAGGAAAAGATGTACCATTTTAAATCAGAATTCTGGAGTTCTTAAGGAAAGTGTAACTCAATGTTTGTCCTGAAGGACGTGAATACTGTGTAAACACAAATTAGTTTTGTGGCTTGTACAGCATGACTACATCTTTAATGCAAAAGTTGTGACTATTCTACAGTCAGTAATGTCAAAGCTGGAGGTACATAACGTACAATTAACTTGTAACACTCTCTGTCATATTATATGACTAAGGATAATATTGTAGTGTAGTTCACAGAATACATTAGATGTGTTACACTAGTCCCCATTTTCTTACTCTGGTAAAACTATTGTAGCCTAACGCGATTTTTCGTAAGCAGACATGTATGTAATGACAGTTCAGCTAATGATATTACCTTCTGTTGCATGGCTAGAATGACATCAGAGGAGCTATCAGTCCTATGGTCTGTGAGATCTAAACTAATAGACGTGATCTAGAATAACATTTCTGTCTGTGGTGCAGTACCCCAGAACACCAACATAACTCAACAGAGTTTAAATTTTCCTTACAGAGCATCAGACACTGGCAAAAGGCTCCTCAATCGAGAAACGGCAACTTCAGTTATCCAAGTAAACTGATGTACACACGTCTTTCTTAAATCACCTAGGTATTCATAGGTGTTAACTATGGATTATACTTCTTTTTTACATTTCCCACTGCCCACAGAAAGTTGTTTGTTTAACAAATTGCGGTTTCCTGATATTTTGTTACCTTGCTTTACATATCTTTCATGTTATTTTCTGGTGTTTTAGAAGCTCCAAAATAGCTCGTTTCTTTTGGTCTTTAAAAAAATATATCCTTAAACATTAAGTTACTTTGAATTCTGAGTTAAGGCATTTCCCTTAATTCTAGTGTTGCTTCAGTAACAGCTTTTAACTTCCTCCTCCTTTCTGTATCAATTGTAGTAGCAATGACAGCAACTTAAATTATGGCACTCGGTGGAGGCTGGCAGTCTAGCCTTAATTTAAATATACACAGAAACTGTTAGTCTGTGGAGAGCTTAAAATACAGCCAGATTACGATGCAGGAGAACTTTCACACCAGGTTTAAACAGATTTGTTAACTTCAGGTTTGGTGGAATGCCCAGAAAACCATACTGCCTTTCTATTTCAAATCCGACTCATTTTTCAAATTAATGTTTGCTCAGGTCAAGTCTACGTACAGAACTGCCACCTGATGAGTTGGAGTAATCGATGTGAAGTAAATTGATAGAATTCTGTCCTCAGTTACACTGAGATGTAAATAGAATAAATATATTGATGTTAGGGCTTGGTTCCATATGGCTGTCTTTTGGAGCAAATCGGAAGGTACCTGCAACAGAGAACTTATTTGTAATTCTAACTGTTGCATGCACGTGTGCATAATTTTGAGGGGTTTGTTTGCTTTTTGTAACAATTTGAAGTATTTGCAAGAAAATATGGTAGGAAATTGTTCATTAAAAAGTTAATGGGAAAACATTTCATAATCTGTTCTGAAGTTAGATACTGTCAGTTCTTCTATCCATGTTTTTATTCATGTAAGTAGTTTCCTCTTATCCTTTTTATGTTTTTCTGAAGCTTTTGCCTTCCATGTTCACTCACAATACATCTCTTAGCACAGAGGAATACTGTCTGTGGCTATCAATTTCTTTTAGCCATCTTCTGCGTTTGCCCTGCATTTGCTGAAATCCTGCAGGGTTGCCAGTAACAAGCTTTCTGTTTTGAAAGTGCAAAACCCCCTCTCACCAAATGGAAGATGCTTTGGGATACATTCTTATCTTTCTTCATTTGTCACCGTTTAAATGCTATTATTTTTTTGATGGATCACAGCTCCACTACTCTAAAGAGAATGTTTTTCTTCTGTAATCACTTGGGCTCAGAACAATGTATGCCTGGATAGGCCTCATTTACTCTGCAGGCTGTACTCTTACTTCTCCTCCACCTCTAAAATGCCAAAATGCACCTATGGTTCTACTATGTAGGTGTTGTGAGCAGAGAGGTCATTCAGGAGAATTCAATACTGCCTGTTTTCTGTAGCTGAAGCTACCTGGATACCCATCAGTCTGTTGCTGAGGTTGGGCAGGTTTTGGAAAACCAGACCAACATGAGCCTATTGAGACAAGGTTTGTAGGGTCAAATGCTGCCTTTTTTTTTAGGCCAAGCTGATATAGTGGGAAAAAATGGACAGGCTTTCAAATATGTGAGGCTTTTCTGAAGTCTCTATCTAAAGCAGCATGGCTATGGGAGCACTAAGCCTTGCTGCTGTAGAACAGCTATGTACTGTTTGTGATTCTTTGGCTGAACTTCTGGCAGAATGAACTTGAGTAGCTATAAAATAATGTGTCACTAACTAAACATGGAGGAGTTAGAGAAATATGTCAGTGAAGTAACAGGGGTGAGGGTGAATGGATTGGACTTTAAAAACAAACACATCTGTACAAACTGAGATGCCATTGGGTTCCTTGTGAAATAAAATCTATGTATGAGCGTTCAGGCTCCCTAATGAAGAAAACCTTGGGAGTTTTTACATAGAGATACTTATGCGCCACCTAACTGAAGCAATGCTCATTTGCAAGCGTAGAACTCTTTCAGGAAGAAAACTGCTCTGTGAACTGGAAATACTGTCACGTCTGTACTCGGGTACTTCAGTGGTACTCAAGTGAATTTGGACCAAACTCTTGTTTCAATTTCCTCATCAAAATGAGAAATAACACCACTGAAATCGATGGAATCCCATCAGGGCAAGCGAGGATAACCTGGTTCTTTGTGCTTATTGGAACAATAGGAAACAAATTGTTTGCATGTTTATTATATGTATTTACTTCTTATAAACAGTAAAAATTACCTCTTTAAAAGTGAATTTGTTTTTATCATATTTAGTTCTCAATGTTTTTGTGTGAGGTGCATTTCAAAATGCTACAATGATTTTTCAGCAGTGGTACCCTGTCCGATTTTCAAAGGCAAGGAGTGCTGCCAAGTGTGAATGCTAGGGGCACATCTCCATTCACAAACACAGGTTCATAGCTGTATAGCTTTACACAAAGCGCAGGTTCACGGGTCTGAGAAACAGCTCCTGTCCCCAGAGTGCAAAGGTATACGTACCATAATGCACTGAAGATAGGTATGGCATTGAACATGGACATGGCATTGAAGTGCACCTGATGGTTGGCTGGAATTCAGTATCTCCACAGGGAGATGCAGCGGAACCCCAGGCACACAGTTCTCCTCATTCAACTAAGGTTTCAATTTGTGTATTAAACACTTTTTACTTCTGGTAAACTTCCTTCAAGGAATGCATTAGTTTTTCAAATGAGGATCCAAAGTGATGAGACCTCAGCTCAGACTTGGACAAATCTCAGCAAAGGCCTTAAAAAGGACCATGAACATTTTTTGAGAAACTGAGTTTGTTTGCTTAGGTTAAGAAAATGAGACAGTCATGGTTCTGGTGCTGACCAGGCACAGCACAGGAATAGTTTCTTCTGGAAAAAAGCATAAATCATGCTAGTTCCAGCCATAGAGCTAGGCTTTTCAAAATGTATGTTGTTCGAGGTGCTGATGATATGTAGGCTCTGTTTAGGTGTGCAGGGTGGTACCCTGAAGGCTCATAGATGAGCTGACTCTGGATGAACACCCCTTGGTAGCAGAAAGCGTCTCCCTGCGTCATCTGAGATTCAGCTTACGTGCAGCGCTGCAAGGCCAGCCTTTCACCTGGACACAAATAATTTGGAGGGTTTACATGTAGTACTATGGAGATGTGCCTATAAAGCCAGAAAGCTGCCTGGTAACATAAAGTTTTAAAGTGAAGACCCGAGTTGCTTGTGCATAGCGGTGCTCTCTTCAGCTTAATTAAGAGTTTCTGCTGGTACATACAACTGTACTGAGATTTTGCTGACTCCAGGCTTATAAAAGTCTAGTCTACAGTGTTGCTGGGAAAAGAAGGGGTAGTCAAGTCATCGGAATTGCGAGTGGTATTATGTTCAAGAGTTAACTGTAAAGGGAGATGTTTCCTGCCATCCAAGCCATCCATTCAGGTAGACAGTGCTGGAAGGCCTTGCAGGACTGTTTCTTCCTCCCTGAGTTTAAAATAAGGATCCAGAAGGCATATTCTTATAGGTGAGAGTAAGAAAAAAGGTATATGCTATTTATGGACAGTTTTCATCACCAAAAGTAAAGCCTTTCAGGAAATGAAGTGCCATGGCTTAAAAAAAACCCAACTTACCCTCAAACCCATAACATCTTTTGGATTGACCACTGTAGTCTCTTCAGAGTGATCTCAGATAACTTCTTCCAGCTGAGTACTGAGAGGAAGTGAAAGGTTTTCTAATGTCTGCCCTGGTTTGTGTAATTAATAGAAGGGATAATTTGCTGGTTACTCAGCTGAATGATATACCAGCAATAGCAACATGGCATTAATAACTTGGGAGCAACAGGAAAGAGTTTGTTCTTGAGTGAATGTTCCTCTCGAAGCAAGAAGCATCTGAGTCACCAAAAAAAAAAAAAAAAATCTATCACTGAGATCAGGCAGCCAGGTGGTAGCTTTTGTCTTTTTGCTTTTTTTGTTAAATAGCAAGACGAATGAAGGGGTGGTTGATCTCTTTAGATGTCTGGGGCTTTAGATGGATTGTGTCCCAATGTTTATATTCGTTCTGTCTAGTTGTTTTATAAAACTTTGTTCATCTGGCAGGAAGAATGGAGCAGCTTTTTACACATGTAGTGCCAAGTCTGCAGCTGAATCAAATGGCAAAATAAACAGGTATTCAGCAGTAACTGCTTGGTTAGTTGCAGCGACTTTATAGCAGACAAAAGTGCCCAAAGACTGACCAAAGTGAAATCTATAAAATTCAGAAAGGTGAATTTTATTTTACATGGCTCTCATCCTGTGCGACTGCATCTGGACACTGGTCCACAGCAGCATCATTTTCACCCACTGAGAACCTGGCCTGGATCTAAGCATGACAGCCTTAGTGGATAATATAGATAAGCATTAAGGATAAATTAAGACAATCCTGAGAAACCTGCTTTCTATTTCTGTATTGTTTAGGACAGAAAGGCAGAAAAATGCATCCTGTACTGTTGGTTTAGAGGATTATGCCATCACCTTGTAAACATGTACTCTTTTTTTTTTTTCCCTTCTAGGTGCCACAGGGACTACTAAAGATGTGTAAGTACTTACTCTACTCTTTCAGTTATGTAACCCTGGATTTATCTTCAGTCCTACTAGCCTAATACTGAATTTAGCCATACATGATTCATATGGCTCCTAACATATAATCAACACCACCAGATGTTTATTGTCTTTAGTGACAGCTTCCATCTCCACAAAACAACTTTGTGTCTTGTTTACTTTTTTACAGATTCCTTCCTTTGTTATTTCTCTAACAGAAATGTCTTTTCAAGTGAATTGTCTCCCAGGGGTGGTCATGTTACTTGACACTATTTTTCCCTGTCACATACCAGCACACCTTTTTCCAAAGGTCACACCATTGTATGAAGTGACCACATAAATTTCCACCAAACCCTGTGAGATATTTAAAGAACCCCTACAGAAAGTTTCACCTCTTAGCAGGTGACCCAGTAACACACCCAGACTTCCTTTTCAAAGTACCCACCTTCTCTAGATGTTCTCTGCATTGAAGATAGTTATCTATTGGCTCGTCTTTTCTCTCCTTTATCTCTGACACTGAGTAGCAAAGGGCAGCCCTACCCATCCTGTTTTTCTCTAAACGTGGAAGGTCTTAACCTCTATTGTCCTGTTGCCTCTTGCCCACTTCTGGCTTTCAGAAAAGGAGCAGCAAAAGATCAGCCTTTCTCAGCCAATTTTTTCATTTGCTGAGGCAGAACTCTGCAGGATCAGCTTTTTCATCCATAAATATATTTTCCCTGTCAAAGGAAACATTAAAGAAGTCCTCCTGAGGTCTTGCCGCCTTCTATTTCATATAACTGGTATTTGACACTAGAGTTTGAGACTGAGGGACCTTGGAAAGTTTTTTGTGTTGTGCAATTGGAACATTCTTCAGTTTTATTTACTTCATTTAGAACAACTACTCTAATTAGATGGAGGAATCCTGGTAGAGAAATGAAGGCTGTCAAGTCAAATAAACAAGGGGAGAAAAGAGCGTAACAGGCTTGTCCTTGCTATTACAGAGCATGGCTGAGAACTAATGACAGGTCTCACTTGGTGGATGAATGCTGTTGTCACAGATACTTTTAAGATCTGTGTTACTCATGTAGTCTGTTTGCTGGGTTTGCAGTGTCAGACAGTAAATAAATTACAGAAGGCAAGCTTGTGAAGAACCTTTTCTTGATACAGCCGGCAGCATCCATGCCCTCAGCACTTCGCTATACAAAACCCGCTGCTTTTAATTTGTACTAGGGCCTTTTTTTGTTGTTGTTGTACAATTTAGATCATTTAAGTGACTGACTTAAAACTGCATCTCTTTGCTCTTCAATAGTTGTGAATTTCAAAATTGCAAGCACTGTTAAGTTATGAATTTAGTAGGCACATTTCTGTGCTTAAAAGCATCTGTGGAACCGCATTTCTGTGTGTGTAAGCATTTGTAGGGCCAGGCTTTAGGAGTTAAACTGGGAACATCCTACTTATTAGTGTTAGATCATCTGCCATGTTTCAAAAAAGTATTGGAATAACTTAGAAAAATTAATTACTAGTGCAGACTTCAACAAAGTGAAAGGGTCAATCCTGGAACCATTACTCATTCCGATAAGTATACTGGAGCCAGCCAAACAACCAGTGTGAGTAATAGCACGGTTGAGCCTTCTTGTTAGACATTAGAAACGTAGATCTGTAAATGAGGAATGGCAGTGATGACCCAAAAACTCCTAAATCAATCATCCTAATATTTAACAGCAGATTTTTACAAAGGAAGTAAAACAGCATAAAAACTATTTTAGTTTCAGGGAAATGCACAAAGCAGATTTATATTAACTAACATTATAGATCCACACAAGCTTTTATTTTACACCTTTTAACTTTTATCAGCTAAAGATGAAAAAATTCTCTTTAAAAAACCCACTTTTTTTTTTTTCTTCCCTGTCAAAATTCAGTCATATCGATTCTGTGTGTCCAGAAAATCATTTAAGTGTGTCCTTACAGCACACTTTTCGATGCAGAAACTGGTTATTCTAACTCAATAGATTTCTAATTTCTTGACTGCAACTCTTCACCAAGGTACCAGCATCTCCTGGAGTAAGCAGCCTGGTGGAAGGAGGGAAGCCTGGATTGTGCTCTGAGCCTTCCTGGCTTGCCCTTCAGGGAAGCTACTTTGCCCTCTGGGTCTTGAGTTTCTGCACCAGTAAGACAGGGATGATGATAAGATCTTCCCATGCAAAGTGCTGCGAGACTAAGGGCCGTGTGGTGACAAGAAGGAGATACGGTCTTGGAGCACGATCTCTCCCTGTGTACTTCAACCCTCAAATCAACAGTGAATCTGTTGGTCGGCTTTGGCCAATACCTCTGCCCTGCTAAGAGAGAGAAGTACATTGCTGCTAACTGCAAAAGCTTGGATCTAGGAGGAGTAAAGTATATGCTAGAAAATAATACAATGCCTGCGGTATTCAGAATGTGGCTAAGTTCAGGGGAAGATGAGTAATAGCATGAAGGAAAGGACACTGCAGTTGAAGCCTGTTTAAAAATATTGGGAAGAAAACCATCAAACAAAACCAGCAGGCCCTTGTTCCCAAGAAATGTTGAGAAACTGAGGAGAAGTTGTCTGTCAGTTGTGTGAAGCTGAGTGAATCATTTCTGGAGGGACTACTGAGCATGGCTACAAAGAGTCTGTATAATGCTCGGCATGAACTGAGGCATAAGAGCTGAGGTAAGAAAATGTGGATGGAAAGGATTGATGTGAACGCCTGACATTTGATATTTAAAATATTATGTGAAAAAATGGCAGCTTCTTTTACCATCAAATGGACAGACATAAGCCTGATGGATATAAAAACTGACAGTTGAACCAAGTATATTTTTCAAACTTAGAAGGATGACGGGAAGCCTCTTGGGATAGACAAATCCTTACCAAAAGAAACATTTATTCTAGCTGAAAATAGAATGACATTGTGCAGATTTGCCGTATAATCTGCCTACCAGCTACAGGACTGCACCTACGCTACCTGCTGGAAAACGTGCTCTCAGTTCCTCTGCAGTAGGTGTCAACAACAGCTTAGGCAAGATGCAGCAACACAGCAGCAGCTCAGTACAAAGCACATTGGACTACTGAGTTCCTTTTGCCATATCTTTGTGGTGCAGAAAAACTTATCCTAGCTTGCTCTTCCTGGAGGACTTGGTAAATGGAGTTACTTTTTATGGTAGATTCTTCCTTCATCCCTGACATAAGAAGACTATAGAGACACACAGGAGGTAAAGAAGGAGGGAGAAAGGATGTGCTGGACTCCCACATCCCCATACCCTCTCTGTGAGTCTGGAACATGTGGGTGAAATGGGAGCACTGCTGAAAACAAAGGAACTTCTTTCCATTCTCATTTCCACATGATTGGGAGTTGCTGTTGTGGCTCTGCTCCCTGGAGCCGTGGATGTTCACCCAGCCTGGGCACAGAAGCAGCACCTGCTGCAGTGTCTCAGCTGGCACCTGCACATTTCAGCATGTGAAATAAGGGTACCTTTCAAAATGGGTGGAAAATGGCTTCTTCCGTAAGTGCCATTGACAGATTTTTTTCTTTCATTCTCCTCTCACGCTTCCGTATTCCTCTTGTCTGTGCTCACCTTCTCTTTCCAAGCAGGACCACGACAGTTACACCCAGTCATCACCCAGCCCAAGAGCTGTGGCCTGTGCAGTCCCAGGTTACATTTGCTGTTGTGCATTTAAGAGAAAAGGCATTGCAAAATTAGACTTGCTTTGTAGCTATTAAGAGGAAAGGATGAAAGCAAAATGATTTAAAAAACCTAGTCTGCTTAATCAGAGACCTAGATAATTTGTTTTGGTGAGAGAATGACAGTAATGGTCCAGTGGTGCCCCATTATAAAACATTTCTAGAACAGAAGAAAATAACCCTTATGTTTAATAGATTCTTTTTATTATTTTTTTAAACATTGGCGTTAATTTCCTGTTGGACAATATAGATTATTATTCTTACAACTCCATTTTAGAGGCTTTGTGCTATGCATGAAGTTGCCAGTGCTTTTAAAGGATTCTTTTCCCTGGGTGATGGTTAATGTGGATTATAGAAAATGTTTCTAGTTGTATGAGAAAATCAATCCTGTGACACATTCAGTTAGTTCAACAGAAATGACTGTTTGTGATCTTTTGGCACCCAAAGTCCCTTTCTTAAAAGTGTTGTCTTTTTTTTTTTTTTTTTTGTCTGTGTGTGTGTGTGTCCTTTTTTTTTTTTTTTCTCCTTAAAACACAGGCCTTGTTCCTACCCCCTCATATACACAGGCTTTCCACTTTGTTCAGCTGGAATTGTCCCATGCTAGGACAGGGCAGCTACATAGTGCTCAAGGAAAGTTGTCTCTACATTTTTCTAGCTGCATGTGTGAGGACTACAAGGTGGCTTAGGCTATGTGGTATCAGAGGAGATGGGAGATACCTTCTGAAATGGCCCTATCTCATCCAGGGATGAGTGGCAGGAAGACTAGGGAATGAGGAGTTTATTGCTCAGTCTCTGCTGAGTGGTGTGATACAGGCGAAGACAGCAGACGAGAAGGCTCACTCCACTCACTGCTATGTTCTGTGTGAGTACCACTTAGCAAAACTGCAGCGTGCTTAGATTTACCCCAAACCGCTGCTATTAAAAGGTACCCGTGTACCTTTACTCATTGTGGTGATGCACAAAGGATAGTTGGTAATGTTCTGCCCCTTAAAAAGAAGATAACTTTAAGGTAATTTCCAACTTGTAGCAGTGTTTTTAAGGCATTTGCCACCCTCTGAGGAGAGTGCTGACTGAGGTTTAAAGGCCATTTTCTTGCATTTAAGGCTGCATTTTGCCATGAGCTCTCTGCACTTCAAGCCAAAATCCCATTGACTTCAGGGGGCAGTAATGACATACAGCCCCAATGTTTAATCGGTAGGCACATCTACCTTTTAGTATTCTATAAATGACAGTAAGAAATGTCTTATATTGCTGTTCAAGATCATAGTTCAGAAATGCCTTTCAAGGCTACAGTATGGATTTAGCCCTCATACTATGAAAAAGCCATCTCTCAGTTTTATCACCTGGGGAGCAGATCAGGAATTCATGGATCAGTTCACAATGGGGAGTATCTTTGCATTGCCCCCATAGTCCAGAGAATTGGCCCTTCAATGGGAGTATTCATGTGAGGATATCTGAGTGAACAGCCTGTGTGTGAGCATTCCCAGAGCAGAGGCCTCCTTGGGTTGTGGTGACCCCTTTGTTTGCAGCCTTCCCTGGGCACCACGGTGACAGTCTCTTGTGACTTCCTGAGCATCTATGTTCTGGGACTCCTCCTCGGGCAGCTGTCACAGTTGCCCCCATCTGTAGGGAGGGCGTGAAGGATGCCTGTGAACATAACACTCAAGTTACCTTGCCTTTATTTTTATTGCTAGGTTGGTAGGTTGCAGACCAAGCTGAAGTGCAGCTGCTGCCCCAATCCATACCCAGCCATGCAAGCAGAGCTCAAAGTCCAAATATATTAATCAAAGGTGGGTGAGTGATTTATGTGAAGACTGACACTGAGGCACGGATGGAGACTGCAGTGCAGGCACTATACCCCTCAGGGACTAAGAATAATTTTTTTTCTTTTCCATACTACATTTGCCTTCACATCAATGCTGACTGCTTTACCCTCTGCTCCGGTTCAGCTACACTGGATGCTATTTCAGTGGGGGTAGTCAAACCTCAGTGACTCCCTATCACTCTACGGACTGACCTGTGATTTTAAATGTAAAAGAGAAGTAATTGCCCATTTATAAAAGATTAGTAACAGTTATTTGGTTTGCAAACAACTCTGACTTCAGGTATTGCAGTACCTCATGTTATGGAGAGACTCTGTAACATCTTTTGGCATGACTGCTGTGAAAATTCATCTTCTTCATTCTCATTCCCATGCCAGCATGGACTCACAGTCCTTTCCAGTCCTATTCTGGTGGAACAGCAGCCCTGACTCATTCCTGTTACGTGTGTGGCCTTTACGTTCCTGTTACGTGTGGAGCAGTGTGGGGACTTACTCAGGAAAAGTGTTAATTTACCAAAATCTACTTTCAGGCATCACTGGCAGGGGTCATGAAAAATCTGTTCCCAATCCTTCCTTTCTTCTGTACATTAGCTTGGAAAATTGACACTCTTTTTGTGCCTGGATACTTCATTGAATTGTGGGTGATCTGAATTGAACTGGGATCAGTAATAATCCCCTTCTTCTCTTGCTCCTGAACCTACTCAGATGGTCATGGAGTATCTGAAAAGAATATCCTGCTAATGTGAATTGTATCTTTTGATGTTACAGAGCAGAAGAATCTGTATCGGATGATGACAAAAGGAGGTAGGTGCTCTACCAGGACTTGCTTCACTTGCAATAGGCTTTCATGAGTCCTGCTGCCAGATGTATATCCTTCCATCCCTCCTAATTCCCACCAACACCACAAAAGTGGAGAAAAGTGTGGGGGAGAGCAGTGTGTTGGGGAGGGGTGAATTTTCAGAAAGAAGAGGACATTGTCTCCTAGCTGTAGGTGATGGGTTTGATAAGGGCCAGTGACCTTCACACCAGCCCTGCCACAGAAGATGGCATTAGCACTTGTGGAAGATCTCTGGGCTGGAAATCAAAGGAAGTATGACTCTTATCATCAGACAAATCAGAGATGATCAACTCAGGGCCCTGGGGGCTGGAGGAGGTGTGATTAATTTGGCACCTAAAGGGGCAGAGCAGCATAATGGGAGTCTCTGCAAGTTGCTCCAGGCACAGCAGAGGCTCTTAAGGACCCATTTTTTCACCTCCCTGCTTTTCATACAGGCCTTGAAGCCAGCAAGTATGCTCTGCAAGGCCATGAAGGGGAGAGGGTTGGGCTATTAAAGTGCCTAACACCCTTGTGCTTCTTCCTACTAGCAATCTTTTTCCAAGTGTGGCCCTAAGCAGGGGGGTGCAGGTCCTATTTATTACAAGGAGCAGTCAAAGTGCTGTTTAATTGGTGTGTGTTATTTGGAGCGAGGTGCTTTGGTGGTCCCAGTGTCAAACTACTATGAGATTGGCTCCGACCTCAGTTGGGTGTATTCAGTGTCTGGAAAAAGCTGGACAAGTGGCGTTTATTGTCACGAGACAGTTGGGATTTAATTAAGAAAATTAGGAACTCAAGTGAAAAATAGCTCTTTTCCCAGGCTTGGGTACCACCTAAGGGTAAGGCTGGCACCACATTAGCAAACACAGGGCTCTTAACATGCACTTTTCCCCTAGCCATGGGATAGGAGGGCTCCTCTGCAGATGCTCTCTGACCATCCACAGTCATTGTAATGCTGCTGTGTGATGTCAACATTATAGGGAGAAGTGTTACAATTAAGCTCTGATGCCTCTTCAATTCTTGCTTTAAATCAGGAACTATGGTGGCGTGTATGTTGGCCTGCCATCGGATGCGGCTGCCATGGTTTCCAGTCAGACGAAAGCTGCACCGAAAGGTATTGGAAGGTTGTGTATTGCATTTCTCCTGCTTTCTCAGTATCATTTTGTCTAGTAGGATGTATTTCCTTTAAAAATCAATTATTTCAGACAGACTGGCTAGCCTTGAAGCCTCTTAAAGGCAGTGGGGCTATTTATAACCGTTAAAGGGATTGTTCACATTCATTTGAATTTTAACACACTTTTGCAGAAGGATCCCAGAGCAGATGCTGACAATGTGGTACATTGTCTTCTGAACAGATTCTCCACGCTCTGAGTGCTCTGCAAATTCAAAGAAAATAAAAGCCTGTTAGGACTAAGAGGCTGTGATAGATGCGCTTGCAGAGCCACAGGACTATTTTTAGTTTTGAAGGTGTTTTACTTGCATTGTGGTGAATTCCAGTAATAACAGTTAGTAAGTGCTCGCTTTCAGGTTTATTCCTGTTCTCATATGAAACCCAGTGGAAACCGTTTCTTTTCCATGTGATGTTTTTGAAGAGTGGGAAAAAGCTTTAGGTTTATAGGTCCTTAACAGTCAAGTTATACACATATAATTATGGAATCATGTAATTTTGTTTACATTTAATGCAACAAAATGCTGCTGTCACATATGCACAGCACGTTTCATTACTGGCTGGTGCTTCCAAAATTTGCTGCAAACCAGAAAATCAAAGAAAAGAGCTGGGTTTGGAACAGTAGTACCTTTGTGGCATGTTTGGTTGGTTTTTCTAAACGTGTTCTAAATTAGTGATATGTTACAAGTTTTAACCATCTTTATCTTTTGTTTTCTAATTAAGATTAGAAGGAAATAAACATATCAAGATGCAAACAGATGGAGGTACAGTATGTCTTAATTACTGTTATGTGATTGGCATGTATTTGTTGGACAGAAACAAGGTGGTGATGCTCCCTGTGCTGCCCTCAGTTGGTCTGGGAATCTCTGGGTTACTTCTCCAGCTGCAGTGTAACCCTTCTAAAGGCTGGACCAGGGGCCAGTTCTCAGTGGTGCAGACAGAAATTAGAAAGTGGGTAAAGTCACCTTCTCAGTGAGAAGGGAGAAGCAAGGAAACTCTCTTATTACTCCGAGAACGAATAAAAAACAAATGTCCTTGTATTCACTGTCAACCATACCATGGCTAATCCTGCAGCAGTACTAAGATCTCCCGTGAGAGGTGAGGTGCATCTGCAGTCTGTAGACCAGCATCTGTAGAGACAAAGCTTTTCCCAAGAATGAGTAGTTTGCAGTTAGAAAACACCATCTTCTTTTGGGGGAGGACCTTGAGGACCAAAGTGAGGCACTTGCTAAGTAATGTACTGGAGCTTTTCTCTTGTTATGGAAGGATTTGTGAGGGTTTTGTTCTCCACCAGCCAGAATAGGGCAATGAAAATTTATAGGTTCTATTCCTGATTTAAGAGTTTTAACTAACTCGCTAAAAAATGTCCTTTACAAGTTTGTGTCTGAAGAAAAGTAAAACAAGCTAAGTTTCCATTCAGAATTTGAACTATATAAAACTTTACACAAATTTTGAAAGGGAAGTGTTTTGATGTCTAGCCAGTGGGGAGGGGGAAATTATAGATTTCCATAGGAAGCGGAACCCTTTCCTAATTTAGGTGAAGAGCCAGAAACAGTTCTGGCTGGTCCTGGTGCTGGACACAGGCCTAGTAGATCAGAACATACATACACTGATTATCTTTAATCATGTCAATGGTTAGAATTCCATGGACTTTGGTAGCAGCACTCATATACAGGGAGACCTTCAGTGGGTCATCAGACCTAATTTCAGTAGCCTGGTTGAGATGTCTAAGCTAGGAACACTGTCACCCTTGATGTGGGCAAGACTGAAGCACCTTCTTAAGGCTGCAGCTTTCCACCCATGGTTGATGAATAGAGCCTGGGTTAATCAGGTCCTTGTCTAGGTGCTTCAGCTAAATGCCTGAGGCTGGGTAGAATCAATCGATGCTTTTTGCTGTTCAGAAGAGTTGTAAATGCCCTTTGCCTTCATTGGTGCAAGATCAGGGTTTGGCCCAGGCTAAAAAGGGTTTACACAGATGATCCCCTTTAAACTTGTGAAGGGTCCTCTTAAGCTCCATGACTTTATGTGCACCTGTGCATCTGCAGGGCATAAAGTACAAATCTCTCAACTTCTAATGATGCCTTAGTCCTCTGGTTTATGTATAGAGTGTTGCTGTATTGCTTTGCCAATATTCCTTTACCAGTCCAGCTAAATCTGCTCCTTTCTCTTTTTGAACAGTCTTCTACTAAGACCAGTTGCCAGTGCTTTAGAGAGCTGTCTTTGTGCTGAAGATTTTTATATTTACACAGCCTTCCGGAGAGCAAGAGAGATCAGAGCACCAAAAAATCTAAACTGTTGCAGGTTCCAACTATGGGTAAAGCTTAAAGTACAGCATTGAATCTGTTTCCTATACTGGTTGCATTATGGAAACCTCCTGCTCTTCTCCAGTGAAAAATGGAATTGATGAACTCGTGGTGGATGTTTCTGCACAAGTGCTAACTTTGATGATCTGCAACTTATTTCTCTGTGGCCATAGTGCAGATTTCATCAGCTATCAGCTACGCTTCGTATATTTTCTCCAACAATTTTTGATAGATTTTCTATAGAAAGCCATTATTACTGTCCACTTAATAGTTCCTATGGTAGGTTCTTATAAATTAATTGTTAATTTACTTCAGAGTAATATATTTGACAGGTTTGCATCTTTTTGGTAATATTGCAAATTTTAATATTTTTGCTGTGAAAACTTAAGTAGAGTGAAATAAGCAGAAGGCCACTGGGTTCTTTATAATTACTACTGTCACTTTTATACAGTGAGACAAATATTAGTGTTTAATTTTCACCTCTTAAGAAGATATTGCTCAAGAAAATTTATTTAAATAAGAACAATGTATTTCATCATAATATTTACATGTCTGTTTTTATTTTCTTCAGCTTTATCTCTTTTATAAAGCATTACATGGAGAAAAATACTAATGAACCAAACTACTATGTTATGTCTTCCATTCTGTGTAATATTATAATTACTCTTCCTCACGTAAGGATGAAATGAGGGTATTTTCAGATGTAGTGGGACTAAACTCCAGTGTCTGAACTGTAGAGGATTTTTCATCACTGTTGGAGTTTTGTATCCCTGACTCATCTTGAAGCAACCCCAGGATGGTAAATTTTAACAGAATGAGTGTTGTTATTACTTAGGCAAATTGTTGTATTAAATAACGAATGGGAGGTTTTAAAATTCATTAAGTTTATAACACCTCTAGGTTTCTCACAGAACATAAACCAGATTCCATATGGCTGAACACATATTTAAATTATTAAAGCCTTTTGCATAATTCTTTAGTCAAACTTTTTTTTTTAAGGCCAAAATGTGCCATACACTTTAAAAAACCAACCAACTAAAAAAATACAACCCACGTCACATTAGTGTATCACCATAGATTAATGACCACTTTTAAAAGAGAAAAGCAAAGCAGAAAATTAAAACATGAAGAAATTAAACACTGTGAACCATGAATATGATTTCCAGTAACCTGCAGCTCTGGCTTTAGAATAAGTGGTAGCTTGGTGTGAGGCCTGTAAAAAGAAGTATTTCAAAATATTCCTTGTTTGTCCTCTTTTAATTGTTTGGGATGTTATTTGCTGATGTTCTCTAGATATCTACTACTTGAGTTTTCAACAATTTCAGGCTTCCAGCTCCTGAAGCCAAATATGCATCTCCTTCTTGATGCGTTCAACCTTGAACCAAGATGAAATAAGCTTGCAGATTAAGAGGTGGTGTTAAAATATCTCAGTGTAAATGAATGCCTGTAGATGACATGTGCCAAGTCTTGTCCTTGCAAGCCAAGCTCATGAGAACTCAAATAGCACTGAGTAATAAACAAGCAGGTTTGCTTCCCACCTGCTTACCACAGCATAAGTTTATAGTTTCCAGATCATCTGTTCCACAAATGGTCTAAATGGTTTGTGCAGCACAAGTTCATTTAGTACAAAGCAATTAGGCCCATGCCTGACCTGATCGTGATTGCCTTTCCCAAAGCAGAAAAAACCCCGGTCATCCTCAGATAACATCGTAGGTGAGCTAGTGCTCAAAAAGCCAACAACCAATGCCAGAAATCTCCCCAGTTATTTATCTACTTCTATCCTTCACTTGCTGGGAAGAATCATCAAAAAGGTGGATGAGGCTAAATTCGAACATCAGTTGTTCTGCAACTGATATCCGCACTCCTGTGCATAGGCTGAGGAAGGAAAGAGGTGATCTTTAATGAGTAGCTCCTAGCAGTTGGTGGTGGGACAGTTAGTTGCAAAGGGTGCTTTTTCTTGGTTTACATCATTGCTTAATTTTTCCTGTGCAGAGCTGCAGAGAAGTGTGGAGCACTCTGCAGAACTGGCTTCTTAATGATTCATCCTCTGAATGTGTGGGAGGTATGGTGGTTTCTTAATAATTTTGTTCCTCTGCATCTTTTCATCTCAAGAGCTTACTGATCAACTGTCAAATGTTTCGGTATCGTGGACTGGAGCCTCTGCAATACCTATGCATTCATTTGTTCCACGTGGGCCTGTAACCATCAAACTGAAGAGCTCAGGCCATGTCCTTGTCTTTCATTTCAGACTCTTGGATTTTGTTTTCCCAAGCACCTACAGATCTCAAAACTGTGTGACAGGACACTTTATTCTCTCTTGGCCAAATTCCACTTAGGGAACTGATTTTCTGCTCATCAAAATTCCTCTATGGCGAGCAGCATTTCTGAAGCCTTTGTACATTTCCTAAGCGCATGACATCTCATGGAGAAATAAGTATATCTGTTCTTTCAAAACTTACAATCTATGGATATTTCTGTTAGGAGAAAGAACACAAAAGAAACCCTATATGCCAGCTGCCAGCTGTGCATTTGATGGCGTCCTTGGAGGATATTTTGGCACTCAAATGATGGTTCAGTGTGAGAACTGAGAACAGAATGCAAGGAGCCATTGAACGGCAGAGTTATTAGTAAGGAACATACTTCGGTTTTGTCAAAACATCTTGAATTATCATTTGTAAAAAAGAAACATTTAAATGTTAGGGCTGTGACACCCATTTCCTTTGCAGCTGTCACTCTTTCTCCCCCCAGAGTAGAGGAGCCAATGAAAATAGTTTAGCAAAGAGAGTAAATTCAGGGTTTATAATCTCAGACTCTCCAGTGTGAGATTCTTTGGCAGCCAAGAAACACTACACCTGAATTCACATCACTCGGACAACTGAATCTTGGAAAAAAAAAAAAAAGAAAAGTGGAGTATCAAAGCATAGGATTGAAACTGCAGGGTTTTTTTCCACAGACACATATAGGAGCCGCACACACACTCACAGACCCCTCGCAGTTATAATCCGACTCCCTCACTACCGCCCAGCTTTCCTCCTCTTCCTCCCCCCACGCCGCCGGCCATGTCCATCTTTGCCTGCCCCACCGGCGGGGCTGAGGCACTTCGAGCTCACTTCTTACCACAACAAGGTCCTGGGATGGCACAGTAGGGC
>JAAGNO010028245.1:5710-16066 GCA_033439905.1 Ceryle rudis | reverse complement strand
AACTCCTGGTGAGGAGAGAGCCTTCTAAAAATATCTACCAGATTCTATTCCCTCTCTCAACTGGTGTTTCTTCCACCAACTATAATCAATAAACAATTGTTTTACCCATGCTAAATTTGGTAACATAACATTTCAACTAAACCTCAAACCTTTCAACACACAAAACTATATTAGTTTGATTAGCAAATTACTCATAATTACTTATTACAAGGCCAGTCTCTTTTCAGTTGTGCCCTGTGATAGGATGAGGGGCAAGGGACACAAACTGGAATGAAGAAAGTTCCACCTCAACATGAGGAAAAACTTCTTTCCTGTGAGGGTGATGGAACACAGGAACTGGCTGCCCAGAGAGGTTGTGGAGTCTCCTTCTCTGGATACTTTCAAAACCTTGCCCAGATACGTTCCTGTGTGGCATGCCCTAGGTGATCCTGCTTTGCCAGAGGGGTTGGACTTGATGATCTCCCGAAGTCCCTTCCAACCTCTACCATACTATGATTATTTTACTGTACAGATTTTATCAGAAGGGGAGCCGCAGGTATTGGACAAAGAACGACACACTCAGCTGGAGCAGATGTTTAGAGATATCGTGACTATTGTGGCTGACAAAACGCGTGACTCCTGCAAGAGGCCATACACAGTAATCCCTACAGAAAGACCCACGAAGGATATGCGCTACTCAGACAAACCTTTGTGCAAGAGCACAAAGCAGCAGGTCAGTTTTCTTGCAAGATCAGCTTCTTCTCAGAGGTGTTCTCTTCAAGTGTAATTTCTCTGCTTGCAGTTGCAGAGGGATGAGCAAAGTCCTGTGGTCTAAAGTTTGCAGAGTGATTACTCGGCCATTCTCCAGTTGAACACTGGATACAAGCAGCTTCTGAAACTTGGGCACTTTGATTTCTAACAGTTCAGGGAATGGAGAAGGAAAGAAACTAATTAAAGCCACAGTGATATGCCTGGTACAAATATAAAAGTTTTATCATTTATTTTAATTGAGGTAGTAAAGCAGGCTTTGCCTCTGAGCCACATGGGTTTCTGCTGGTGTGCAGTGTAAGCGCCATTTAACATTATTTCAGACAGGTCTTTTAAGTATTTGAAGTGACCACGAGCAGCAACAACTCTGCCTTTCCTTGTTACTCTGTCATAAAAATAGCATAATAGCAAACGCCGTGCAGCAGAGTGGCAATGATCAGTGCTGAGCAGTATGTCTGGAGCTGATGCGGAGGATCTGAGATTTTGATCTATGTGTTGTTTTTTAAGGAGATGTGTAAATGCTCTTCTTACTGTCTTGACAGGTGCTGGAAGTGATTGGGCAGTGTCACGGGGGCACCCACAAACCAAACAGCAGACACTCTCCAAAATGGGGAAATGGGGGTTTATTGCAAGCAAAGTTGTCCAGCACTTCCGACCAAATACAAGTTCAGATGTCTGTTGGGAATTAAATACTACACAACTAATTCCTAAACCTTAAGAACAGATGAACCAAAATGGGCACACGCTCACGCAGCAAGGGAAAAGCTCCCACACCAGAGTGCCCAAGATATCACCTAAAGTTGGGGACGAGGCTCACTCAATCCATGGAGACTCACTCAATCCATGGAAGGCTTCTTGGATGGTATATCCAAGGGGAGGGTCCAACTGCCAGACCTGCTGCTCTGCAGAAACCAAGTCCTCTGCTTCTTAGGCAGGACCCTATTTATACCCCAGTCAAGGGTATATTGTGGTCATTCTGTTTGGTTGAGGGGCAAACCAGAAAAAAAACAGGACTAGCCCAGCCCCCCGGCCTGTTAACTAAGGGTCTGGACCCTGAGGTGCCTGTCAGTCACCATGAGGTGCAGCTTAAGGGCTCAAGCACCAAATGGCTCTGGCACACCTTGGGGGTTTTGTCTGTTGGGGAGGCTGCAACTGCCACAGTCTACCCCGTGACCACAGTCACAACTCGGCTGGTTTCCTTGGAGTGGTGGTGCAGTCACCCCTTGCCTCCAAAGTTAAAAGCAGGTGCAGTCTCAGCGAGTTTAGTGCTCATTGTGGATCATCATTTCTCAATTATTCTAATACCCAATATGTGAACAGGTTTCCAAGGGAGATGCCCTTTACGATTAACACAGATTTCTCTACTACATGTCCAGTGCAGCTTATAGCAATACAATTACAGTAATCATCCTAACTACGATCAGCAGTAAGAAATAACAAATTATCAAAACTGCCCAAGCAATTGGCCTCCAGCATAGCAACAATTGTTTTGAGTCTTTTGCCACTTCATCTCATTGCTCTGATCGTGAAGTGGCATTTCTATGTCCAGGATGTGTATGCAGCATTACTGACACTGTTGGTTCCAAACCCCACCCCATCACTCAGGTGAGCACATTGTCCTCCAGGTCCAGGTTGTCACCAGTAAAAGCACCAAGGTGATTGCCTTGTCATTGTCCTGTTAGAAAACACAGGGCTGGCCTCAGTTTATAAACCGGGCTTCAAGGTTAGAAGTTGGGGAGTATCCACTGAACACTAACCCAGTGGGTTTTCCCATTCCCATGCAGGGCTTCCCAGTTATGCCTCTGGATTTTGCCAGGGTCATAGGCATAATGGAGAGTAGCTTCCCATTACAGGTTGGCCCATGTGTGTCTGTACTGGGGACTGCTGTCTTCAATCGCTTCCAGTCTCCAGCTCTCCAGGCTTTTGTATGGCCTATGTCCAGCTGAGTGGCACCATTCTCTGCTGCCATTAGGAGGGCACGCAAGCCCCCCAGGCACCTTGCACTGCCTTCTCCCTCTCCTGTCTGCCTTCTGTTGCTGCCTGGATCCCATACACTGGGCAGATGCAGCTGTGAACCATGGCCCTTTTGCTATTACTACTGAAGTTATACTTGGGGCACCAATGTCAATGCATCAATTGTTAAGTGCCATTGCCCACCAGGTTTACAAACTGGCCAGACTAGAGAATTGTAAGGGGAGTTGATACAGGTAATTACTGGCCTCCCGATCCCAGATCACTCGTGTCATGCCCTGCTGAGCTGCAGCTGGCAGGGGACACTGAGCAACACAGGCCACCTTAGGCTGCCAGCAGTGGAGGAGCAAGCTGCAAGCAAGCCCCTTCCACCCTGTGGCTGCTAATACATCAAATCCCAAGATATTCCCCTCAAGAGGACTCGGGGCCACCTCTACAGCATTCACTTTTCCCCAGACAGCCAAAATTGAGTTTGAGCCAAGGAACATTTTTCTGCTGTACCCTATTATTATGTTTATGGATTTCCCTGAGGGTTTGATTCCTAGCTCCTCAGCTATCTTCTTATTTAGGACACTAATTTGGGCCCATGTATCAATTAAAAACTAAACTTAATTGCTCTGGACCCACGGTGATATAGGATCAGAGGATTTTGTATTTTGTTGGTGGTCAGAGCCAGATACATGAACAAAGGCACAGTTAAACTCGTAGCGCTTGTACAACATTGAGTGTATGTAAGACATCAAACAACAGCAAGAACAACAGGGCCCAGGAACAAAGGGACATTCAACTACCCCTGACCCGTATCTCAGAGTATTACAAGCATAAGGACAACCTGGCAAAAGAACTTGCAGTCCAGGTATCCTTAGCTGAATTACCTTCATTATAATACTAAAAATCACACCCACAGGTCAGAAAGACCCTTGTCCAGGTGAAGTCCCCTTCCTTGAGCATGCGCTATAGGAAGCGGAATGACACTGCAGAAATTATAATGATATGTAAATCTGTGACCAATTCTTGTAGAGGGGAAGGTGCTGCTGTGTGATTTTTGTGTAGAAATAGAACATGAATCTTGCTGTCTGGTAGCATCGATTTGTGGAGTTGCCAGAGCCCCCAGCTTGCGCACGTCTGGAAGAAATAAGCAACGTCTCTCCTGAGGGTGTGAGAATTGGTTTGTTTGAACACCGGGTGGCCATGAACCCGCTCTTCGGACAAGAACGGGAAAGTTGTATGTCAGGTTCCCTGTTAGCAGACCACTGGAAAGAATTCACCGTCCCGAGTGGGCACCACTCCACACGAGAGCTTCTAGTTTTTTCGACTCTTTCGTCTCCTCTCGCAGGGGTGCGAGGGGGTTAAATGCGCTGTCCCGCTGAGGAGCAGCGGCTGCCCCGCTTCTCCCGGGTCCCTCGTTTTCTCCTCTAGCAACTTCAGCAGTGCTCAGGTGTGGTCGGTGGGCATTCTATGCAGCGCTGCCCGGGGTATTCCCTGCGCTACCGCTTTTCGCCACAGGTCATTCCTTGCTGGATCGACCTTGTTCGATAAACTTGTTCGACGTAGTTTTCCCTCGGCAGAGTTCAACTCCCGCGCGGGAAAGGGTTGGGTGTGGGGGTGAGGTTTGCTACGGACTTGCTGCTCACTCCTACTCCTACCGTCGGTGCCGCCGCTTGGACCAGCCCCTCCCACGTCTCGGCCGCACGCCACACTGGAGAATATCTCACCAGGTACTCGGGCGGATTCCGAGGGTTTTGCCGCTTATGTTCTATGGTCCTCCGAATCCTTTCTCTGAGAGCCTGGGCGAGTATCTTTAAAATGTCCGGTAGCCTTCAATGAGCGGTCTGAGGGGGTCGGGGTCCACCGGAGCAGCCGTCGGTGGCCCGCACCCCTCTCGTACACGCCTGGATGCGGGCGGCCTTTTGTGTTCTCAGCGCCAGCTGCCGACAGTTCTCTCACCCCGGTAACCACAGGCTCTCCCCTTTCCTTAGGGTGCACCCCCAGCCCAATAAGCCACTCGGGATGTGATCGACAGGTCCTCTACCGGCCTGTCGCTCAGAAACACTCCGAGACCCCAAACCCCACCTGCGTCATCATCATTCAGCGGTATCCGATCGCCTCCCTCCAGAGAGACTCTCCACAAATACTCTGTGTTGGTTTCACCCGGCTTGCGGGAAAACCTGTCTTGGAGCTCGCGGAGCTCGGATCCCGAACAGGGTGTGTTCCGGCCAGTGCCGCGGCGGTTCCTGCCACGCGTCTCTTTTAACGAGAGCCCGCACCTGCCTTTCCTCCACTTCCTCAGTTTCCTCACGACTATTCTCATCAGGGTCTCCCCAGCGGTCTCCATCCGGATCCCTGGGGTCTGCGCCTGTAATTGAACTTGTGGATTTGGACAGCCCTGGGGGAATCTTTTGTCTGCGCCAGCAGCAGCTCAATCAACAAACGCCCCCGCGCCTTTTCTCTCTGCGGTTCTCTCCCCAAGCACCGCGCTTTAGACTCCAGCAGCCCGGGGGCTCTTGCGCCTGAACCGCTCGGGCACCCAGGATGGCGCGCAGAGCCCCTTGATCTGCTCCACTCCAAAACCTTACGGGGACTTGTCCCGGCTTCACCACGACCTCCAGGGGGTTGCACCACTTCTCCCGTGCCAATTGTACGGCTGGGGGGAAAGGCGCACGGTCCTAGTGCTGTAAACTTGGAAATTATACAGAAATTGTTGCTTCGAGCTCTGAGAGAAGCAGCGCAGTCTAATTTCTCCTACCAGCGACTATCTTACAACACAGTGCTAAGTTTCTTTGCATATATGGAATGTTACTTTTATTTATTTGTTGAGCCAGGCCAGTAGTTTGACAGTGATTAAGGAGTTTTTTTAAAAATAGTCTGTGGTAAAGCAAAGTTTGGTGTTTGTAAAAATATTTCTGAGAACAGTCTAGAATTCTGCAATCCTGGCTGTCAAAGGACATGTCCAGCGGGGAGAGGTGGACCCGCAGAAGTTCTGTGGAAAGATTACTCAATAGAAATCACTTACCAGCTCTGCAAAGTCCTCAGTAACTAAACATTTATTTATTGAAATTATTGTTATACCTTGGAAACGGGCTGATGAAAATCCATTCTTAGTCCTTGACTGCTGACGTGTAACATTCCAGGTGTGCCTTATTGACCATTGCTGCTTCAGAGAGCTCAATCCTGTCTAAAATGTGACCTTGGCAGCATGAAAAGCCACTTAAGACTTCCCTAATTGGCTGCTTGATATTAAGCACTAAAAGGACCACGCTTAAAGATTTCCTTCACTGGATATAACAGCACTGAAAAAATGTTCTGCGAATAACTGATTGGTAAATTATATTTAGCTACATTAATAAAAATTAATTATAATCTCTTTATATATTATAGATACAGAAAGAAATAAAATGATTATTTTTGTCAATAGTGTATGAGGTATCTCTGGCTGTGGTGATGCTTTCTGTAGGCTGAAGGGGTGGCTGGTGATGGTGAGCTGTTCTCATTGTTCATGTGATCACAGGAATCTGGAACAGGCAGGGGTGGCCTCTGGCCATTGCACTGGACAGGAACAAGTGATAGGACAAGAAGAAATGGCCTCAGGTTGTGGCAGGGGAGGTTTAGGTTGGACATGAGGAACAAGTTATTCCCCCAAAGGGTTATCAAGGCCTGGAACAGGCTGCCCAAGGCAGTGGTGGAGTCCCCATCCCTGGAGGGGTTTAAAAGCTATGTAGATGTGGTGCTGTAAAAGCTGTGTAGATGTGGTGCTGAGGGATGTGGTTTAGTTGTGACCTGGCAGTGCCAGATTAATAGTTGAACTTGATGATACTGAAGGTCTCTTCCAACCAGAATGATTCCATGAAACACCACAGCAGCCAAGGCTGTGCGTGAAGCCAGGGTGAGCTGAAATCTTTTCTGAAGCTGCGGAAGACAATAAAGGTAAAATCTGTTTGTAATGAACACAAAGTCAAAGCACTAATTTACTTGATTTAATCCTGCATGTCTAGCAGAGGAGTCTCTGCTTTATTGGACTATGGTTGAAATGGCATCGCTAGCATATTGTTCCCTGTCACCCACACAAGTCTAGTGATTGTCAATAATCATGCTTCCCAAGCAGTCAGTGAGTCACTGCTGATCTGTTTTCTGCAAAGCAGACCTCTGTTTGGTTCCCATGGTGATCAGGAGTGACAAATTATTACAGACTGCTACTACAGTTCCTCGGTTGCACCTACCCACTAAGAGAAGCTCTTACCTGGTTATAGTACCTTGGAGTTTTGCAGTACATTGTGATTGCTTCCTGTTGACAGTAATCTGAACAGTTCAGGTGAATTGGCTCTGTGGAGAGCAGGCTGGAGGAGGTGTTTTGTGGAGTATTTTTGTAATGTAAAGACCAAGAAAATAACAGCTCTGTAAACTTTCCACAGAGCCATGGTGTACCAGTATTGCAGGTAATCTTTTGAAGTTGGGTAAATGATTCAGTCCTTGTTTTAACAACAGCCGTGCACAGAACTTGGATTTTTTCGTAATAATTTCAATTTTTATTGTGGCTTTCAAACATAGGAATATTTCCCAGACAGCAGAAACCTGCAAGCGAGTGCTTAGAAGCAGAGCATGTCACCCGTGTTGTGGGAACTTCTGTTGTGGGCACTTCCTGGTCATTAGCAAAATTCCTATAACCATAATAAGGCCTTGCTTGTGAAACAGATTTTTCCATAAAGTGCAGTGAAAATTTCAGTAGCTTAACTTCTGAGAAAAGAATTAGAAAGGTACCTGGATGAAAGGGACTTCATGTGCCAGAAAAGAGGAAATACATAGGAGAATGAGGATTATAATATTATGCAGTAAAGACGGATGCAGAAGGTTAGCAACTGAAAATGGTGTAAAAAAGGAAACAGTTTTAAGTATCTGCTCCATTTCTCTGTGATTCTAACTCCTGAAAATAGACCAAGAAGTAGACTCCTGCCGAAGTGTTTCAAGACTGAAGAGAAGTGGAGATTGGCTCATCAGCTAGTTCCAACCCTGAGATGTCTGAGACTGCAAACCTTCTGAGAAACAACTTTTTATTTGCTTAATGCCCGGTGTAATGAGCCCATGAACCTTGTATGTCCTTTAGGGTGTTAGCAGGATGTATAACTATCTATATGAAAATTGGTGTTGGTATTCCTTTTGTTTATGTCTCTCTGTGCAGAGTGAAACTTCTGCTTACTTTGAAACTTTGCATCACACTTGAAAAACAATTTAATTTTTACAAGATGTAAAAATAATTAACAGGCATAGTACAAGGAGATATGATAGAACATGCAAAAAGGAAGCAAGAGCTTAATCTGAAAAAACAAAGTCGAGTTAGAACCAAAGCTTTGGTTTATTTATCCCTTCTATTTTACATTTTTCATAACTAATGATTCACTGTGCAAGTGATCGGTTTGGATCACAGCACCCTTATTGGTGCTCTTGGAATTAGCAGTCCACTTAAAGAGTTTTGTTTATGGTCTTTGATTACTATGCTATAGGAGATGACAGTAATGTGAAATACTGAATTCCACCCTTAGTCTTCATTGCCCACTTTCTGTGTTGGCCAAATCTCTCTGTTGTCTGCAGGATGGATTCAGCTCCATAAAAGCCGAGTTCACTGGATTCTTACTGTGAGGCTGCGATTCGGAGCGACATGTTAATTGGAGGCAGGTCATCTTCAGCAGCGGTTCTGTGGGGGATACCAGACTGCAGGAAGAGGTAAGACTCTTTACTGGAGTTAGGGAGGTATTCAGATTTTGGAGAGAGTCCACATGGCATTGCTACCAAACTGTACTTGACAGAACTCAAACATAACACCATGTGCATAAATAAATAAATAAAATCAGGGAGGTAATGCACACCTTTCAGTTTATATGTAATGTCTTATCTATGGTTATATATTACTGGACACTGACCATAACTTTGAGTTGTGAATATTTTCCCACAGCTAGGTTTGCATTCCCAAAATGATACTGCTGTAAGGAAAAAACTTGGAAGGTTTTCCACAATCTAGTTTGTCCATAGGATCTTTACATGCTTTTGGGAAATCAGCCAACAGATTTTCTTTAAAATTAAAAGATTTAATAAGATCTTAACGTATAAATAGTATCAACCTGAACAAACTCCAGGCATCTGGTTATGATAGCAATGTACTTCGTCTTTGAAATCTCACAAGATACCAGTTGTGTACTTTTTTTCCTCTCTTCCAAATGGTGAATTACTTTAATAAATAAATAATTAAATTCTTTCACTGTTCTATCAAAGGAACTGCTTTGGATCATCAGGTAAAACCAAAACATTTTTGGCAGGGAATTAATTTGTAATAAGGAAACTGTGCCAGCCAGCAAAGGTGCAGCTTCTATAAATTCCAAATTCTTTCTAATAGAATGAATAATGGTTGAAGAACATACACAGCATTATTGAAGAACATACACAGCATTATTAAAGGGTCTTTGTTCAAGACAACACTGGTTGTGTAACAACTGCTTCTTGAGAAACACCAGATTTCCAGTGAAAAGAACCCTGAGAAATCACTACTTGCTAAAGGATTTTTGATTTGTGATAATTTGCCAAAAGCAGCTTTCTATTTTTGCCTTCAAATTTCAAAAGGAAGCCAGATTCTTATCTCTCTGGATTCTTATCTCAGCAAGGTGAACAATCAACCTCTCCTTGCCTGTGAACAATTGCAGAAAATTCTCATTCAGAGGTACAGGAAAAAAGATAAATGGTATTGACTAGCTCTGTCATAGGCACACATATGTTCATACACTTGAAATTAATCCAAATATTTAACAAATTTGCCTAAATTAGACTACATTTCATGTTTCCTGCTTTCACGTTTGTTTTTTCTTGTGTTGTGTTTTGGGGTTTTTTTAAACCATGATATTCTTCCTGCGTTTTTTCCTGTTGGCTGAAATAATCCCTGGCAAAAATATTTCTTCTATATTTGTTGTAAGAATGTGTACTTCATTACAATTTTCAAAACTTCTTGCACTATTTCCCATTTTTTTATCTTGAGTACACCCTCTGGCATAAAACTCTGTCACAAACTAGGCTTTACCCAAACGGCTAGGCTCACACCTTTGGTCAGGTGAGCACTCCACGTAGGTGCCACCGGAGAACTTTTTATCCTGAACGCTTCACTACTCAGGAGGTTTTCTCAGCTTCAGTTGAAACATGTATAATGGTGCCTGATCATTCTTTAGGAGGAGCATTTACTGCACATGTGACTGTACAATCTTGGGATTTGGAGTATCGTGGAGTCTTCCATTCCTCAGTGTAGGGTCTTGAAACCTCATCTTACCTCCTGCATGACACCTCCTTCAGATATGTCTGTGGACAAGCAGCTTTGTGCTATAAAGTTGGAAGGCACAAGGTGATGTGCAAGCATCTCTATCGGGCTCCAGTTTGAGCAGTGATGTGCAAAAAAAGAGTAAACTTTATAGGTAAATACTATAGGTAAATATAGGAGAGATGACTTTGCAACATTGCATAGTCTTGTTGAAACACCTTGAAATGAGAAAAAGAGACTGAGAGGAGACCTTATTGCTCTCTACATCTACCTAAAAGGAGGTTGTAGCGAGGCTGGTGCTGGTCTCTTCTCCCAAATTACTAATGATAAAACAAGAGGAAATGGCCTCA
>JAAGNO010028244.1:0-11984 GCA_033439905.1 Ceryle rudis | reverse complement strand
GGCGCCTCCGCCGCGGGCCGCAGCGCCCGGCCTGTCCGACCCGGGGGGCGCCGGCCCAGGCCCCGCCAGCTCGTGGCCGTTCCGAGACGATGCTCGCCTGGTTTACCTGCCGTGCTGTTTCTATCAGATCAGACTGCTGTCTGTCTCTGGTTTCTTTTTATTATTCTTTTTTTTTTTTTTTTTTCTCATGGCGATCATGACGATGTGGGGCGGTTTGTGGGGACGGGGAGGTGGGAAAGGGAAAGTTTGCTCCCGCCGTCGGAAGTTCAGGGGGAAGTAATGTCGAGTTCATCTCCAGGTTGGCTGGTAGCAGTTTGCCCAAGGCAGACAATTGGCCATAGAGCCCGTAGTCGGTGAAACGTGCCCAAGTAATCTCTTTGGCAATATCTTTCACGAAATATCCCGCTCATGGTGTACAAAACACAACGGAAACATAGCACAGGTACAACCGAACCCATTTCTGACTGAACTGTACATACGGTTATTTTTACCACGTGTCCTCGGAACTGACAATGTATTGCGTTTCCCAAAGCTGTAACGACAGGTTTTCGGGTTTGCGAGATGTACGAGAGGCAGGCAGAGCCCATGTCGCAGGCGTTTCGGTTAACGCATTGGGTACGACAGACAATGGGAACCGAAAGACACAACCGTGAGGAAAATGGCAATTGGCTGATATCGTTAGGAGAAGGAAACAAGCGAGAGGAAAGACTAGTAATCATACTTAATCCCTTGTCATTATTAAAATTATAGTGTTGCTGGTTAGACGCACATATCAGATGCGTCTGAAGGTGTCGAGGATGATGGATTTAGTACAGGAATAGTGTGTGCTGGGTGACATCAAGATTTGTAGTCACAGAAATTAGCAACTAAGTGAGAAATTGCAACTCCCCTCTGTGTGTGCGCGCAGTAAGGTTTATTCCCTTACTCATTGCTTGTGGGAGTTCTCTCCAAGAAGAGGTGGGATGTGGGATTCTGGGGGAAAAGCAACACCAAGAGCCCATTAATTTGGTCTGTGTTAAATAAACAGATACAATGGTGTTGGTATTGATACCGCCATGGGACAAAAGCAACATTTGGAGTTTTAACTGACTGCGTTTGGCTGATGCCATTAACTCTTTCCTAACCAACTTCATCAAAGCTAATTAATTTCTCCTTGCAAGAGTGAACTGGCCTTGCAGAAAGTTCGATTTGTATCTCTGGTATCTCGGTTTGTATCTTAGCTGGTTTTTGTGAATGTGTGGTGGCCCAGCATCACTGACACAAAAACCAGGGTGGACTTCCCAGGTGCTAGGAACTAGACTGGGTTTTCAACTCTTCTTTTTCTCAAAAATAGACCTTTGTTGGTTTTGTAGCAAGTTCTCCGAGAAGAAGATACGTAATGCCTCAATCTGTTAATGATTAATTATAATGCTGAGTACAGGCTAAAAGAGACATCTCTGAACCAGAGATGTGGACAACCCCACCTCACTCCCCCCAGCACTGGGGGTGCCTTTGTGCGCCGGGTTCCCTCATTAGGCTTGCAAATCAGGACGCTGCTGGGATTTAATATTTGTGATGAACGATAGGTTCTGATGGCTTATTGATTTGTGCCGAAAGTGAGCTATCTCTGGAAGAAACGAATTTGTACATTATCAGGTCTTCCTATGGGTTTGTGTGCATCTCGGAGCACTTTTCCAGAAATTCTTTGCTGCTGACAGAGGTGTGTTTGACAGCCTTAAAAACTGCTCAGGCGTGTTATGAGAATGCCACCCGTTAAAATTGTTTAACCACTGCGACTACTAAAAACCATGGTTTTATTAGCCACTTGTGTACTCTCATAACCACCTGCCTTCACTTCTTCTCTTCATTCTGTCTCTGCCCTCTCCCTCTCTCCTGTTTGTGCTTCGCCAGACACATAAACACAAAAGCTCCTCTGCTGCTATACCATGACTCGAAGGAAGCAGGTTTCTCTCTCCAGCTGTGGAGATGTCAGGAAGGCATCACTTCTCTGCAGGTCTTGGCCCATCACAAAGTTTTGTTATGGGATGTGGCTGATTTCTTTACAGAAATGTGGCCTGTCAGTGGGAGAGGAAGCGTACTCAAACTGAGTGACTTTATTGTACGGTTGCTTTTCTTATGTCTTCTTTCTTCTCTTTCTTTTTTTTTTTTTTTTTAAATAATTAATGTAACTAATAAAAAGTGGCAGCAGGGCTGCCTAAAGCACGTGTGCAGCAGCAGGGCTCTGGCTGTAAGGCCACCAGCTGGCAGGGTGTTGGAGAATGACAGGGCCTACCTGAGGGCACTGCAGCAGCAGCGGTGGCTGCGGGTGGGCGAGAACAGGCACCCCGCAGAGATAGCTTCTGGGGCTTGTTTGGCCTGTGCTCTCAGGGAAGCAACAGCTCGGCGCGGGTGATCCCCCGTCACCTCGGTAGGCACGGTCCCAAGGACGCACAAGGATCGAGGGCCTCGCGTTCCTCTACGTGCTCGTAAGATTTGTGAATTGTGCTCGACAGTGGCTGCAAGTTGTGGAGGTGATTGAAGGCAGGGGATGGAACTGTGTTTAAAAACAAAATAAACGAAAAATGAGAATAATAACAATAAACAGTAAGCTGGCTGATCCCACGGAAACCATTTCTCGCTTTTTCCGTTAAATCTCTTCTTCTGCTGGTGCAATGAAGGCGTAGGATATAACTCTCAAGGTTAGTACACAGAGTTGAAGACAGATTCACATGAATGCTTTCCAGTCCCTGACCCTTGCATTTTTAATGGAATGCTTTCCTCCCAGCATTTTTTTAAACACTTGACTTATTTTTTTCCTATTTTTCTTGTACTATTTTCACCTTAAAAGTGTCCCAATGCTCTAGTTTTTCATAGAATGTTATTATTACTAGGAAATTTTATGTACGGTAATAATAAATCTATAAAAATAAGATTGACGTCACGTTGCACGCTGCCTACTTGTGTATGTATATTCTGTGTTCATTCAGATTTACAGTCGGTTTAAAGAGACATAATCTTTATTTACCCATAGAGACTACTTATTTTCCTCTGATTGGTATATGCGCCTATAACTTCTGCTGCAGGTTATGAAGATTAGGAGCCTGACGTTACTTTACATCCCCCTCTGTTGGAAGTAAACCATCCCGATTCAGCGTATGAATCTCAGTTGCCCCGCTCCTCGCTTCCACTAGCGTGGCAGTAAAGTCAGGCAGAGGGGCTGACTCGCATTGGCAGGGTCTGAAGGGTTTGGCCTAAATGTGAAATAGCTGCTCACTGGGCATCCTGTCATCGTAGCCGGTGCCACTTGCTTTATTCATAACGGCTGTGCTAATTGATAATGTGTGCTATTAAAGCAAACGTTTGCATACCGACCTGAAATAGTAAACTACCGGCATCCAAATCTGAGGCACCTCGCTGAGTCGCGTTTCCAGCCAGCGGGAGTTTGAGACGGCCTTCGCCGGGGACAGGGTTGCGATGATTGATTTCAACAGGAACGGCGTCTGATCCTGAAAATCTTAACACCATCTGGCATTGCCACAGGGGAGAGAGGCTGCGCTGGCAACCTCCGAACTCGCACTTTGTGTTGTGGTAGCGCGCGTGAGCGCTGTTAAGGGAAGACTGCTGAGCTCTGTGGATAGGGGTCAATTAGTAGGGGCCTCAAGAGGAAGCAATTTCCCTGCCGTCTATCTAGCTTTAAATTACATGCATAAGTTAAGCGACGGCACGATGGAATTGAGTAGCGTGAGGGGGAACTGAAAAGCTTGATAAGGCACAGGCAGCTAACACGATCCAAGCGGCTAACTGGAAGGTGGAAAGACAGACCACCTCGTAGCATGTGTTGCCATTCTTTGCTGAAACCTTGCTGTATGGCAATGTTTCTCTCCCCCCACCACTGCCTCGTGCCCCTCCGTCTGACTGAGGCTCCCCATGCGCTAAACACGACGCAAGTGGGCAAAAAAAGCAGTCCCTGTGCCTGGGTATTTACAGCTGGAGCAAGAACTGTGGTCTGTCTTGAGCGCAGTTCATGTTGGCTCTTGGCTGCAAAGCCCTGCCTGGCCCCCAGTGCTATTTTTTTCCCTCTCTGCTTTGCGTGTGTGCCTGTTGTGCTCTGCTGGGATGCTCTTGTTTCCCCATTCCCAGGCCTGAGCCTGCAGGGAGGGTGCCTGGTGCTGGAAATGGCAGTGGGCACCACATGAGAGCCCCTGCTGGGTGACTGTGGCCAAGCTCTTGCCTCGGGCTTCTGACACGGTGTGCAATCCTGTGGTGACAGTGTTGGCAGGAAGGAGGGCGGGCAAGAAGCAGGGTGAGATTTGACCTTTATTAAGCGTTTTGCAACTTTTTGTCACCTCCAGCCAGATTTTACATGGTTGTGATATAAACATGAGTTTATATCCTTTGGACCTCTGGAGGTTTTTGGGGACAACACAAGCCCTCCTGCTGCCACCTGTGACAGCAGGAGACCAGAGCAGCTTGCAGGCGTCTCTGCCCACTGGCACCTGATCTCTGCCACTTGGAAATCTCATTGAAGCTATTTCACCTTCTGCATTAGGATCCCATTTTGCAAGCCACGAATGCATTGAGGTTGGTGGGAGATGTGGGGTTGAGGAAGATGTCGAGAGCCTCGTGGAGTTCAGCTTTTGGTCTCCTTACAGTTCTGGCCGATTACTGAGCGCAAGGGGTAGCGTTGGAAATGGAACTCGGTGTTGTCTGTTTTGTTCTGTGTGGTGTTGTTTCCTTTTTCTTGTGTGATACTTGGAAAGCAAAGAAGATACCCGCTCTTCATGACATTGCCTTCAGTTTGGAATATACATTATAAAAACTGCCGTTCGATCATGTAGTTTGTTAAATGGAGGCAAAAATGAAGTTTCTCTTAGTGGTGTGACTTGATACTGTACTGAACTGAACAGAATTTCAAGGAATTCAGCAAATTGTAGGCCAGTCAAGGGCTTAACAGCCTCTTTGATGCAAACACCGCTTTCTACTTGCATTGGAAATTGCTTACATTAAACCGTTGAACTATGATTGTTTGCCAGTGAAATCGTCTGTATGGTGAGAGGTTAACTGGCTGTGGTGGGCCCGCATTTTGATTGCACTGAATAGTTCTTTGCACATTTTTCTAAGTACTGATATAGGTTATACAGTTGGGGTGTCAAGATGCTGTGCCCGATTTTGGATTCCAGTGTCACGATTGGTTGGTCTGTTTTGGTTTTTTTAAGGCGACATAATGAAATCTCTCTGTATTGTTTAGGCTGCACAAGTTGCTTGTGTCATGAGAAAGATGATGAAGACTTTTTCTTTTTAAACCAGTAATCAGCATAATAAGTACTTTTTTTAATTTGTTTTGTTTTTCCCTAAAGTGTCCAAGTCGCTTTGGGCTGTGTATTTCAGGTAGAGGTGCATAGAACCATCATGACTTGGACTCTTATGCCAGCTACAGCACTCTGGAAAATCTTAACAATTCTGTGTCCGTACTAAATGCCATGGGCTGTACGCATCATGTCTTACTGATACAGGGAGACTCATTTAAGCTGGTAGATATGTGAATATCATGTTATATAGCACTAATTTGGGGTGTGTAACAGGAAGTAACAGTCTCAATTTTTGTCTGCCGGTTCATGTGTGTTCGTATTATTGTGTTTTGGGGCCACTTTCCAGGCAATTCTGTTTGCTAGGTGGACGCCTAACACCTTTACTGAAGTCAGGGAAGATCTTGCTCACTTGGAGAATGAATTAGGATGTCAGAAAGCAGTCCCTTTTGAAATGCAACATCTTGGTGCTGTGTTTCTGGTTTTAAAAGAAATGTACTTGAGAGAATTAAGCAAAAGGTAGATAGTAATTTTTGTATGCTGTGTCATGCATTTGGTGCATAGCAGTGACTGAGAACAGGCCCTTTTCAATATCCTAAAAATTTCTACCTGTGAAAAGAAAACTGGTAGTCTTCCAACTCTTAATTTGCATGTATTTTAAGGGTTAGGCTTCATGAAGTATTTCTAAGCAGGCAAACCTAGAATGTGCACTTTAAAGTCTCATCAAATGCAGCATAATCCTTTTGATTGCTGGTTGCGATGGGAAGCGGCTGCTGATTGTATAGGGAAAGGCTTTAAGATAAGCTTTTTGGATGTACCCAGGTGAGCTAGGAGCAATAAGAAAGTGACTCTTGTCACCGTAGGAAAGTACCTGCGACTTGGCCTCAGCTGCAAACAATTCCTGAGTCACTATGTGTTTAAGAATTGCCAGCAGATGCCTCATCTTCTGAGGAGCATCACCATCCGAAGAAAGTATATCTCTGCTTCTGTAGTGTCTGTGGGTTTTGATAGCTTGTCTACTTTGAATGATTGTCTTGAAGCACGCGGTTTTGTTTGACACTCTTTAGCTGTTTGGGAGCCCAGCCTGCTGTGTCTGTCTTCTCTCTTCTTTTGGGTACATTTATTGTTTTCACAGTGGTATCTTGTTCAGTCACATGCAAACATCTGTCCTGAAATTGAATTACTCTGCACCGTATTCTAAAGTCATCCCCCATTTCAGCATCCTGCGCTTTCTCTTATGTGTTGAGTTATGTTGCACCATACTTCAGATGCGACAGACATTTAATAATGTTGAAGTCTTAGCTCTGCAGGGGCTAAAAAGATCCCAGCAGGCTTGTTAACTTCTACTTTCAGACATTATAGGAAATATTTTCTCCTCCCTGAAACTCCTTGGCATCCTCTTAATTAAGGCTATAAAAGTCCATAGCCAGGTGTGCACAAAACCTGGTGAATTTTCTTTTTTTTTTGCAGTTTTCCAGAGTTTCTCCATTCCTTCCTGTTTAACCAGGCACTCCAGTGCCAAGTGAGGTATGGGAATGTAAAAGGGATAAAGGCAACCTGGGTCATGCTGGATGCTGCATTCTTGGTGGGCAGCAAACTCATCACATTCCTTTCCCTTACCCAACATAGGTTTTTCTTCTTTTCACTCCTCTTCTCAGTATTTTCCTTTATTTCAGTCTCTGAAGTGTTGGACATTTAAAAGCTTTGTAACTCTCCTGTCTCAGGACAGTGTTCCTTTCAGTTCCAGACTGCCGTGGCCTTGATCCCTGTTGTGCTTCTGTAGAGAATCAACATTTGCTGGTATCACACTTCATTTGACTAGGAGTTATCTGTACAGAGATGAGAGAGATTATTTTAGGTTTAGGAAGTGGAGAAGCAGTATTAGAATTTGAGGTGGAGGAAAAACCTTAATATTAACACAGGAAAATGATGGGAAAGCCTAGGGAGTTCAGGATGGGTCAATAGAGACAATAGACAAGGACGGAGGAGGAGGAGGAAAGAAGAACTGCAGAGTGCTCAGAGAAGGGCACAAAAGTGGTTGAGAGTTGGTTGTAACATGTAAAGACTCGGTGAGGGAGTGTCTGATCCACCTCAGTTACCGTGGGGCAGACCAACGGAGCACTGGAGGTGATCTGCTGACTGGAAGAGTGCAGGGGTAGTGCTGAAAATTACTTAGAGGTCTCTGCTGGTCAGAAGAGCACAGAGTATTTCTGCTGCTGTGAGCAGGAGGTTTGCTATTGGTAATTCAGGTGAGGCAGTTGAAGAGTTCACCAGTAACACCTTCCCAGCACTTCTCTGGGGGAAAGCCAAGACTTCGTACAGCAAAAGGGGACCTTGCTGAGGGCGAACGTGGCTTCTCATGTGCCCTTGTTAATACTGAAATCCATTTTCTTGAATTCATTTTGTAAATTGACTGGAATTTACGGAGAGAAGCTGTGTACTGGGGTGAGCATGCGGTATGAGAGGAGTCATACGATCCAAACAAGTTGCTTGAGAGCAGAGGAAATGATAAAGGAATTCTCACAAACAAGCTGATAAACGGGGAAGAGGGAGGGGATTCTTGCGAATGAAAGGCAGAAAATGATAATTTGTAGCCCAAGGACTGTTGGGTTTACAGGTTTCTTTGGTGGTGTGTACTGTGTGCCCTGGGGAAGCTGGAGCATGCTGACAGCACGTCAGTCTGCACTAGGTTAACACAAAGAATTTGCTCCAGCATCATGAAAGAAATACCCCAAACCAACTGTGGTTCAGTAACATCCATCCTTCTGCACATCCTGGCTGCTGGGTGGGGATGCAGAGGTGATGCAGCGACCTTGGCAGTTACAGGCTTGGAAGAGAGCTGAAGAGCTCCAGCCATCTGTGTAGAAGGTGCAAGGACAGCAGTGTGATTATCTTGGTGCAGTTAATGAGGTTGGAAAGGAGAGGCAGGGAGTATATGTTGTTAAATACATGATCTCCAAAGTGAGTGGTATCGGGCAAACAAAGGCCATTGGTTTTAGAACGAGCAAAAGAGCAGAAAATATATTTGGAAGTGGGGTGCGTTTGAATAGCTAAGCACCAGGGAGGGGGTGGGAGAGGACTCAGTGACACAAGCTTAGTGACGATGTAAAACCTGTTCCCTCTAAATCACCAGTTCAATCTGGGCTCTGGGAGGCAGAGATCACAGTTGGCTGGTTGCTTGGAAGCTGATGTAAAATAAACTGGAGGTCAAAGTCCAGCAGGGGTGTCAGTGTCATGAAAATAATCACCAAGATGGGTCTTCATTGTCATCCTTGAAAATTTCAGAAGACATAGCCGGGAATGAATGGGGTTCAGAGCCATTTACCATCCTTTAATGTTTTTCCCTCCGGCTGGGAATTGTGGTGACCTGCTGTATAGGGTTTGCATTGCTGCTCCTCTCCCTGCATCTGAGCAGACAATACGTGGTGCTTACTGGCTGTGAGAGAGCCAAGCTGGCACCTGTAATGAGTATTAGGCATTGGCTGAAAATCCTCCCTCAGCCCAGGTAACTGAGTACTGCATTTAAGTCAAATTATTTTTTCTTCTTCTCTTACAATTTTTTTGCAAGTTTGCAGAAAAAAGAAACAAGCAAGCAGAGGCCAAGCATTTAATGGATATATTTTTCACTGACTCTTATATCAACAGTGTATGAAAAATCCCAAAGGACAGAAGCAGTTAGCTAACCAATGAGGCGTCATAGCTGATTTTAGGTTCCATGCAGGAGAAAAAGATGCTGAAGCCCCAGCAGCTCTAGGGGAAAGAGATTTACATTTAGGTTTGGTCCAGAGAAACGTGCCTCCCCTCTGCTTGGAGACCAGTCGCTAAGAGGTTACTGCACCCCAGAGCAGCAGTTTGGAGGATGATAGAGATGTCAGCCTGTGAGTGCAAAGACTTGTACCACTGGATGATGAACCAGCAGGGATTTCTCATTAATGGAATGAATGTTAACAGGAATAATTCTGTTTTGTGAAGCTTGTGTGTGTGGGAAGGATAAATGATAGGGACTGATGGATGGTCTTCACAGAGATTTGATTAGGGAGAAGGTGAATGGCAGTGTCTGTGTGAGAGAGGGGGAGGTGTACGCACGTGGTGCCTCCATTGCAGAAGGCAGGCACGCTTCTAGCTGATAATGTCTGACAGGGGAGAGTCAGCAGAAGTAATCAGGCAGGTCCTAGAGAAAAGCAGAAGCTTGAGCAATGATGTGGATATTTCACCAGAGTGCCTTTTGCACTGTAGAGTCTTGGGTTTTATGCTGCATGGTGGTAACAAACCTGTACCCAAGAATTTCTGTGTAAAACTTTTCTCAGTAACAGAGGGTTTCTGCTTTATGCTAATAAAACACTTGACTATTTGATACTAATTCCCACAGTCAGGATGGGCACACTGAGTGACAGCTTTTCTGACCTGCTTAGATCAGTCTTGGCTCTGAAGTAACACTGATAGAGCTTGTGTGAGCCCTTCCCCATCCTGAAAAAGCAGGAGACAGACCAGACCTACTGGTTGAGAGGCCAGGCCAGCAGAACCAACAGAAACAACCCCTCATCTTGCCTGAGGCCTTCAGATGATGCCAGAATGCAAATAATAAGTTTTTAGAAAGCAGAATAGTCACATAAGCTGAATAGGCACTCTAGCAGGCTTAGCAGCTCCATCCTCAGGTACAGGAATAGCTGTAAAACCAGAGCAACGGCAGGAACTGCTTGAGAGGGATGTAGACGTAGTGAAAGAAACGTGAATCCCTCTGGCAGTGAGACATGAGAGACCTCTAACCTGAAAACCCATTTAGTCCTCTGATGTCTTCCCCGCTGCCTTTGCCAGAAAGCCGTTGGGAGCCCCGTGCGAGGCCGGAGCGTGGCCAGCTGGAACGTGGCTGCTGGGCAGCAGACAGCAGGAGTTCCCGACCCTGGTTTGCCCGTTGCTGCCAGCGCTGCGCGCAGGGTGCCAGGCACGGGGAAGCCAGCGGCCAAGCCGGCTGCTCCCCTCGGGAGCGAGCGGGACAGCAGAGGTGGAGACTTGGCTCCAGCCCTCAGCTTGCTGGCCAAAAGAGCTGCGCTGGCACAAGGGAAGGAGTGTGCTGGAAGGCAACCGCGGCCAATTACTCCCAGCCCCGGAGGGAAGCGAGGAGAGGAGATTTGTTCCTTTCCAGGGCTCTGCCTGCATCCCAGGGTGACGCTCGTGCCTGGCAGCCTCGGTGCAAGCCATGCTTAGCGGCTCGAGCTGCCCAGTGGGGATTTCCAGGCCGATGGTGGAGCGTGTGAGCTGCTCTGCTGGAAGCTGGCGTGGCTGCTCTGAGCTGTAGGTGCTCGTTGGTTCAGAGAGAGAGGCTCCATCGCTGACATTTCCTGGGACTGAGCTATTTTTCTTTGACAGCATTAGTCTCGATTCCTTATGATTTCTGATCGGTATTTGCCATCTGTTTTCCCCAATGGTGTTATGCATTTTTTTCAGATCAAAAAACTGAAATAGTTTATCCATTCCCCAAATTTAATCTCATATATAAGGTGAAAAAAAAAAAATATATAACGTAAACTATGGTGTGTACTGAATGTAAATGAGGGACACGTTTGTTCGTTCTTTCTCCTGCGGAGAAACACATCACTCCTCAGACTAATCCTATTGATTTAGTTGGGAAGCTACTGCCTGCTGCTGATGCTGAGTCCAAGGGGCAGGATTCGGCCCTACAGTGGCTGCTCTCCATCACCATGGGCACAAATCCTTGATTCCCCTGCTAGCCCCACTGAAATCTCCCGAGGTTACCTCCGAGTGAGCGATTCGAGAGGAGCTGGGTTTTCAAAACACGACCCCAACTCAGGAGTACATTTTTAAAATTTCTATTAGCAGTGTCGTGTGGCGATGGTTTACTTTTCACTTGGTGGAGCTGGCGGCAGAGAAAGTCAAATGAGTTTCCTAATCTGGTATGTTCTAAATCTGGTTTGTCTCAAACACAGCCTCAGAGATATGCAGTGCTAGTGGAAAAATAACTGCCAGCACGCAGATGCATGTCCTCTCGGAGCAAATAAAGCTGACTTTTAAAATAAATGTTAAATCTCATCCTTGGTATGAAGGGAGACAGGCCTGTAGCTCAGGTATGGGAAGAGAGATGCTTTAAGGTGGGCTGTGAAAGCAAACTCACCACCAAGCTTCTGACCCAGCGTACGTGTCCCTTTTTATCTGCTAAGTCCAATAATAAGCTTGTTATTAGAGGACATCTGTTACCGCCTGATAACACGTACAGCGAGCGGGAGCGCAGCGGCGGTGGGCAGCCGGGGATTTTGGCAGCTCGAGGAGCGGCAGCTTCGTGGGCCATTTTGCACCTCATCCAGAGCCAGCACATCCCTCCTGCGGGCCTGTGGCTGGGTGGGAGGACACCGGGAGTTTGAGGTGCGGGGTGTTCCCTCGCAGAGCTTTCCCATGCCAGCCGGCGTGTGCCGAAGCCACCACGTGCACGGGAGCAGCGCCTCGTCCAGCCGCAGCCGCCTGCTCCGTGTTGGAGCGGTGGGACTCTTGGCATATACCCAGGGCAGGGAGCCGAGCGGCTGCGAGAAACATGCCATGTGCTGGGCTCTGTCTTCCCTTTCCCCATTCCCTTTCCCCTTTCCCTTTTTCCTTGTTCCCCTTTTCCTCTTTCCCCCCCCCCCCCCCCCCCCCCCCCCCCCCCCCTCCTCCCCCCCCCCCTCCCCCACCCTTCCTCAATCCACCTCC
>JAAGNO010028242.1:0-14937 GCA_033439905.1 Ceryle rudis | reverse complement strand
TGCGCTCGTCCCCTCAACCAATCAGAATGACCACAGCGCAGCCTCGGCTGGGGTATAAACGGGGTCCTGGCTGAGGCTCGGGCGAGGTGGTTGTTGTGGTGGTTTTGGTTTGTGGTTGGTTGTGGGTTGTTTTTTGGTTTGGTTTTTTTTTTTTTTTTTTTTTTTTTTTTGGTGGAGAGCAGCAGGGCTGGCAGTCGGGCTCTGCCGTTGGACTCGCCGTCTGAGGACACTTCCACGGACTGAGTGAGCCTTACCCCACCACCCTTTGGGCGAGTGGTATCTTGGGCACTCTGGTGGGGGAGGTTTCCAGGTTGCCCCTCGATGAGTGAGTGTGTGCCCATTTTACTTCTTAGTTCTTTAAGGTTTAGAAATTAGTTGGGTAGTAGTTAAGTCCCAACACACATCTGAACTTCTATTTGGTCAGGAGTGCTGGGTGACTTTGGTTGCAATAAACCCCCTTTTGTATAGTGGCTGCTGTTTGGTTTGTGGGTGCCTCAGTGACAGCCACCTGGCCGACAAATTTATTTCCCAACTTCCTTTCCAAGTTGCTAGTAATTACTGAGGTTTTTTTATGTAAAATAATATGACTTGCCTTTCTATTTTACTTTTTTTTTTTTTTAAGATACTTCGGAAACAAGTAGAAATGCTTGGCTTGATTTTTAAGAGAGCTGTGTGTTGCACTTAAGTGTATTTTTATTGTCTTTGTACTTTCACATGCAAGAACACAAATAATTTTCTCAGCACCAGCCTGACCTAGTATTGGATACTGCAGTATTTGAAAAGGGAATTGTTTATTTGTGTCACTGTACAAAGTTTCACTTCTGATACCTGGCAGCATCGTGTCTTGCACATTCTACTCCATTTGCATTATGCAGCTATACAGTAAGGACTTATTTTTATTTTTGTTCTGAAACTGAGGCACAGAGAAATATGTTGCCAAAACTTCTCTAGAAAGCTGAAGATTAAAACTAGGTCTCCTCAATTCATCTATGAGTCACTATGCAGTCTATCTAAATAGATGATATTGCCCTGCATCAGCTGAAGTTCCCAGCTGCTTTCAAGTGCATGATCTCTGTAGGTTTTGAGGAACAGCTTCTCAGAGAGAAAAAAAGCCCCAAAGTGCATGTATGACTAAGAATTCACAGGATGTCAGGGGTTGGAAGGGACCTTGGAGATCTTTGAGTCCAACCCCCCCCTGCCAGAGCAGGATCATATAATCTAGCACAGGTCACAAAAGAATGCATCTAGGTAGGTTTTGAAAATCTTCCACAACCTCTCTGGGGAGCTCGTTCCAGTGCTCTGTGACCCTTACAGTAAAGAAGTTCCTCCTCATGGTAAGGTGGAACCTCCTGTGCTCCAGCTTACATCCATTCCCTGTTGTCCTATCAAAGGGCACAAGTGAGAAGAGGCTGTCCTTTTCCTCTTGACACTCAGCCCTAGTATATTTATAAAAATGTATCAAATCCCTCTCAGTGTTCTCTTCTCTAAAGAGCCCCAGGTGTCTCAGCCTTTCCTCATAAGACACGTGTTCCAGTCCCTTAATCATCCTCACAGCCCTCCATTGGACTCTCTTGAGCAGATCCCTGTCTCTCTTGAACTGGGGAGAATTGAAGGCTGAGGAATGGAATAAAGAAAAAGGAAGTTTTTATTCTAGTTAACCCCAGAAGAAAAGCAGAATATTGAACTAGTATTCCCTGAAAAGCTGAATATTAAACCCAAATTCTCTTGGAACTCTGATGCATTTGACTGTAAGACACTTCCTCTAACTCCTAGAAGAGGAGGGAAAGTGCTAGAAAGCTGTGCAACCTTTGTTTTTCCCTGCTTTGCTTGCTTATGAGCCTTGTATGCAGTCCATGTAGGGACTATCAACAGGCTGCTCTTAAAAAAAAAACCCAAACAAACAAACAAAACCAAAACAAACAAACAAACAAAAACCCCCAAAAAACAAAACAAACAAACAAAAAAACAACAACAACAACAACAACAACAACAAAAAACCAAAAAAAACCCCAACCAACCAAAAAAAAAAACCCCAACAACAAAACACAAAAAATTTTGGCATTCTTTCACAGATCATTTCCGCTCCTCAGCTAAGAAAAGCTCAGAGAAGTTAAGAATTACACACTATTTTTTCCAACCAAAAAAACCATCTGAATTTAGCTTTTCTTACAAATACTTCTCGTATCCTTGTTTTCCACAAAAGTCACTCATTTTGAGTCTGACAAAATGTATTTCTACATTGCCTTCTGACTGTGCATAATCACAGTCTGAGGACCATGACAGCAAAACGGATATCAAGGTTTAGTAGATTCCAGTGGGTTTTTGATGAGTACAAGAGAGAAGGTATTTTTAATGAAGTTACCTTGAGCTAGACATTCTTTTCTGTCTATCCTTTACATTATGCTGTGATTTTGTTCTGAATAAAGCTATATGTGTAAGTCACTGAAAATTATTTTTTAATCCCTAAATTTGGTTTATTAGGTAGAATTCTTGAGTCTGGAGGTCCTCTATTCTATTTATAGTGCTGAATGCATAAGGTTGCCTGACAATCTTGCCATTCAGAGATGGACACTGATCACTACAGTGGTAACAGTACTGCAGTCTTGTTTCAGAATTTTTTACTTCAGAGTAATACATCATATCTAAATGGAAAGGAAAATTAACACTCAGACTGCAGCTTGAGTTTCTCAGACACAAGGTAAGGTGCAGGCTGACATACAAATTCCATACACTTTCAAAAAGTTATAAAAAACCTCTTCACCTTTTACTGATTCTTCAGTTCAACATTTCTATCACATAAAACTTACTGTATAATTTCACTGATCTGACACATCTTCCCTTGGGATTTGGCATAATGCTTTTTTTTAGCTTTTAAAGCTTTTTTTTTTTTTTTTTTTTTAGAATGATGGCAAGAAAAACATTTAAAAAACCACTGCCACTTCAATGGAAAAAAAATCACACACCAGATGGTTCAAACTGCATGCAAAAACCAGTATGTGTGAATTTGCCACTTTACAATGCGCTTATGTGATATTTTTTTTCTCCCAACAGTTAATCAGTGAAAATTAAACAGTTTGGAAAACAAGTTTTGCATTTTTGAACCTGAGCCGTAGATAGTAATTTTTTAAAACATGAAAGCTCCAGAGCACAGTATAGTTTGAAAGTCACTGTCAGAAGCTGACAGAGGCATTTCCTGGAATGACATCCAATTAGTGGCAGCACACATACAGTCAAACATTTTCCTACTGGCCTGTCTATCTGCTGCATTTGTTTAATAACTTCATCTGTCTGTCCCATAACAGTAATTATCTGAATAACTTCAATTTAATGTCGTAATAGAAATATATTAAAGAAATTTCTGTATTGTCCTGTCTAAGGAGAGAATCCCAAGAGAGTCCTTAAATGATGCTATGATATCAACTGGAAAAAAGTTATTTATGAAGTCTAAAATACAGAAATTATTTTTGCAGTTCTTTCTGGAGACAGATCAGATGCGGATCTCTGAAAAGAGATACTAGTGTCAGAGGGCTCCTGTGATTGTTGTAATACTAAACTTGTCTTGGTCAAATTATTGATTGCATCAAGAAAGGTGGAACACTTCTGAATGTAAGAAGCAAAAAGAAGTATTGTCTTTTAATATGGGTCCCTTATGGTCTGCATTGACATTATCCAGAAGAATTGGAAGTCAGCAGAAACATAGGTGGTCTTTTTTGCTGTTGCAACATTCATGACTGCATGCATAGTTGAAAATCTTGGAAACCTTGTGTTTCCTGACCTGGTTTCAGGGACAGCCAAGGTGAAGAAAGAAATGCAATTTTGCCATAACAGATTTTTAGTACTGTGTCTCAATTTTTTTTGCATATTCTCTACTCTTCATATTATATATAAAAAAGTTATCAGCTCATGCCCTAAAATGTGTAACTATACATATTGTATCAATTTTGGAAGTAGGTAACCTTATGGTATATATTGTTTGATAGCTAATCTTAACATATTTATTGTATCTCTTCTCCAAAATACTTGACCAAAGGTCTCTGAGAAGTTGTAACAGGGACAAAATGAATTTTCATTATCCTGGAAGTGTGGCTTATTGGCCATAATCTAATGTCTATTACTGATGATGATTTTTCATGGCAAGGAAATGGCTAACCAAATTGTCAGCTACGCAGTAGGTTGAAATCTATCGTTTTCTTCTAAAAATAGTGGAAGTGTTTTGACTGAGACTAACAGGTACAAAATGCCACCATGGGAAGGTCTTTCATCAACAGTTTTGAAAACAGAAAATGTTTTCACAAGCTCATGTAAAGAAATGGAAGTATTGATCCTGGTAACTGGCAGAAAACATGTAATGCAGCATCTGCTTATAATGAACCAAATAATACTGGAGCAAATAAAACTGGTGAATCCTGTATCAAGTACACACACAGAGAAAGTGCTATCTCTTTAAAACCCGACACTGAAATAGGTCTAGTTAAGATAAGAACTGCATACTCATTTTACACTTTGCCACCCCTTTCAGATGGTTCTAGCACTGATGCTTAACTTAAGCTGCATGACTTACACAAACTGAAGATTTTTTTTTATTTATACAGAATAAATTTGTATTAGACATAACCTCTTAGTGGTTGCCTCAGCTGAGAGTGGACTTCTGTGTGTGTGTCTACAAAAAAATCAGTGTCTTAAGAGATTAATCTGTTCAGTTTTTTTAAACAAATAAGGTGTGATGGTATGATCGATGGTATTACTCCTTTGTTCAGTTTGCTGCATATTACAGTCTGTTAGAAAGATGTTTGTAGGCAGCAGAGATGAAATCTGACAGTTTGCCTTGGACATTAGTGAAGTGAAACTCCCATGGTAAGAAAAGGAGGCTGCTGCATGCTACTGGGCAAGAACATCTGGTGTAAGGTGGTGTTGAGGCTTTGAGATGAGTCAGGCAGGGGATGAGGAGGATGGCAATCTGGTAGCACAATGGCAGATAGGAGCCTATCTACACCAAATTGCTAGACTTTTGACAGGGTAGAAGAAAAGATGTCTTTCTAAAGGCCCAGAACAGGGCTGAGTGTGGTTTGCTTGAACTTTGGAAACTACAGAAAGGTGCTGGACTGTGAGAGAAAATGACTGTTTTGCAAGGACTCGGAAGAAACACTTGTTGGCAAAACTTCTTATATTAATCCATCCAACCAGCAAATCTGAGTCTTAACTATTTTAAAAGTTACATAGTTTATATGCTAATAATCAGTATCATTATGTATTCAAAGGTCTTTGGCTATTTCTGTCACACAAAACTGTGGCTAATTCAAATTCACATAATGAATAGGAAGATTTATTTTCCTTTATCTTGTACTGAGGAAGAAAGATTATTCTGTTGGTTTCCAATACCTAAACTACAAGGGCAAAGAGGAAAATTGCAAGGGAAGCTAACTGCTCTCCCTTCATCTTCCATGTTGCTTTAGTCTGTTACTTCACACTCCTCTGACTTTGTGCAGCAGCTACAAAATATTTTTGTGTTTGTTCTTTTGACAGATACACAAATTCCTGCAGTGCATGGCTAGTGCCTCTGTCAGCAATGGCAGCAGCTGATGGTCAATATAGGGTTTAAAAGTGTACTCCAAAGATTTCTGACTGTAACAGCGGCATGATGTTAGCTAATCATGATGTGCCCAAGCTGCCTCCAAGAACTTGATTTTGGATCCTACAATGAGGAGCTGAAAGGAATACTCCCTAATAGCCTAGAAAAAAGAACTCAAGTATTAAAAATATGAATAAAAATCCCTGCTCCCCAAAATTTTCTCACAATTTGTGGAAATAATTTTCAGTATATTTAACAAGTGATTTTTCCTTTTCCTTTTCCTTTTCCTTTTCCTTTTCCTTTTCCTTTTCCTTTTCCTTTTCCTTTTCCTGGCTGCCAGATGCCTGCCTACTTGCTCTATCACTTGGCCTCTTCGACAGGACAAGAAAAGATTAAAAAGGTTGCGGGTCAAGATAAAGAAAAGGAAGTCACTTACCAATTACAGCCACAGGAAAAGTAGACTCAACTTGAGGAAAATTAATACATTTATTGTCAATTAAAATAGAGTTGGAGAATAAGCAACAAATTAACATCTCCCCTTTATTTTTTTTTTTTGGCTCATCTTTACTCCTTCATTCCTATCTTCTCTTCCTCCGTTCCACCCTGAGATGCACAGGGAGGAGGGATGAAGAATTGGTGTTAGACTTGTAACAGTTCCTCTGTCTCGCCTCCTTCCTCGAGCTTTTCTCAGCTCCGGTGTGGTCCTCTCTGGGCTGTAGTTCCTGCTGGGAGACTACTCCAGCATGGGCTCTCCATAGCCTGAAGTTCCTTCAAGGCATAACCAACTGCTCTAGCATGGGGTCCTCAATGGGCTGCAGGGCAATCTCCTCAGACCTTGGTGTTTACAGCACTGTTTCTCGTGCTTTTTTTTTTTTTTCCCCTCACTTCTCACAGACCGGCAGTGTTTTGCATGCTCTTAAATGTTTTCATAGGTAACACCAGCTTGGCTGATGGGCCTGATCAGATGTGGATCTGCTGGAACCAGCAGTGTCCAGCAAGGCGCAGCCCCTGATCTCCTCATAGATGCTGTCCCTGCAACACCTCACTACCAAAATTTTTATTTTGCAAGAGGAAGACCACAAAGTATTTAAAGCCTCTTGAGGCTGTCTGCTTATTGACTAAGGTGGACAATATATATCTAATTCTTAAAGACTAATTTACTTTTTAGCAACCTCTAATACACAGGAGTGTTTACGATAAAATATTTTATTCATTTTGGAGAAAGAAGGCTTTCTTGGGTACAGCTGAAGATGATCAGAATACACGAGCCTGATAATAAGAAATTAGGGACACAAGTTCTGACACTGGAGTTGCACACAGATAACTCTACAACAGTTTTATTGTTTTTTTTCCTCAGCTGCTTTCTTGGAGTACAATATAATTTGTGTATAGTTTGATCTTAAACTCCACTAGAATTATTTTAAGACTAGAGATGTGACTTCTATAGAAAGCCTTTTAGGTACAGAGATCTCAGAAAATTATATACCTATGTCATAAATAATTTTCAGACCACGAGAGAAATGTAAAACCACAGCAAACATATATGATGTTTCCCCAGTGTTCTTTCTCTTATGTTTCATGTTTTTATTGGTGTTTTTTATTTTACCAGTCTTTTCTTTAAGCCATTTATGTTTTTGATATTTATGTCCTTTGGTGAAGAGCTCAGATTATTTTCTCCATGTTGCCCAGAGAACAACCTCCTTCGTTTGTTTTCAAATTTGTGAGTAAAATTATCACAAAACAAAAAAACCCCAACCAAACAAAAGCACAAAAACAAAACAAAAACCAAAAAACCCCAAACAACAAAACAAACAAACAAAAAACAAAAACAAAAAAAACCCAAACAACTCTTTATTAGGAGAATCTCTCTTCCAATTTCCATTCTAAATGTGTTCATTGCTAATTCATTCCTCTTCATTTTGTACTAATTATCTGATAGTTAATATGTTGATTCTTTCATAAAGACTCACTGTGTCCCTTCTCAGACATCATTTTGCTAGACTAATCAAGGCAGAATTTCTAGCATGTGCTCACAAACAATTTTTTGACTATCTACCTTGCACCTTTTCTAGTCTTAATTAATATTTGCTACAGATTAATAAAGAGATGGAGAAGTGAAATAAATGCAGGCTTTTGACTTTGCCTTCTGCCTCTGGAGATATGTTTTTAGATGTTATTCCTTTGTTTCTTTTACCTGATATGTTAGCATACACTGTGTAGCTGGTGATCGTAGTTAAACCATCTGGATTGTTATATACGCAGAGCTGTAAGCAGTCTATGAAAGAGTATGTGCCCAATATGCAAGATATAACCCTCAAACAAAAACAAAACAAAAAGTTGTAGTTCAAAACTACAGTAGTAGTAGTTAGAGACCTCAGCCGTACCCACTGCATTTTGGTAATCTTTGGAGAGGTTCCAAGTCAAATACCAGATCTAAATTTTGTGTCTCAGTCCTTGCCAAGATGTAGGAGAACAATGTTGTAGGGGGCTCTGAGAGCAGCCTAGCATCTCAAGTCTGCCACACGCTCCCAGGAGTGTGGGTATATCAGTGTTATTGGCACCCACAGGTGTCTATATGAATGCGTCTGTGTCTGTTTCTATTTTAAACTCATATTTTCCCCCCTGGGGCAATCACCACATTGATGTCAGAATATTGCTCAGCACCTCATTTATGTCTGAGAAGGGAGGGAAACAGTGTTAAGAAGAGAGACCAGTGGAAAAAATAATATTCAATGTGTGTTAAAAGCATTGAGGGAGGAGGAGTAAGTGGAATAGAATGGAAATTTTAAGCTAGTGTATTTATGTTAACCTAAATACCAAAAAAAAAAAAAAAAAAAAGGTTACTTTGGGTATAAATGCTGCATTAGTATCTGAGAATATAGTTAGGCAGATTTTTTTTAATATCTGAATGCCTGATTATACATGAAAGAGCTTGAGGATGTTTCTCATTTCTTCTCCATTTTAGAATTTTCTTATTGCCATCAACCCAAGGTCATGATTAAAACTATGATGTGTCTTTCATTCCATGTGCTCTTCTTAAAGTAATCACACATCTTTGCAGCAGATATTAGATATTTATAGAACTCTGTCTTGTTAGTCATAACATCATGTACTTATCTTAAACTGTTGTGAGCTCCAGATGGAGCTAGGTAGTATCTTGTCCAATAAACTCTGGTGTTAATGTGCAAAGTAGGCAACCTATGCTCATGTGTCTTCTTGAATCAGATAATGACAGCATGGAGTTATGCTGTGTGTATACATTTGAACTCAACACAATGTCCAACACTTCCCTTTTTTTTTTTTAATAATGATTTGGTTATTAGTGAACAAGAATGACTTTTAAGAGATTTTTATAATCTCTGTGACCTAAAGCAATATAGGAAAACCAGCATGTTATACAGCATACACACTGCAGTCTCTTTTACATCTTACCTTTTCCTCTTCTCTTTTCCTGAAACTCGTTATCCATTTGCATCCCCATTTCCTGTTCTTTTATTTCATCCTCACTTAGCTCATCTTTTTCCTTCCCAGTCCTGCAGTCTGGTGAGTATAGGAGAATCTTGACTTTCATTTTTTTAACACAGAACTTCTTGTTCTTAAAGGTGGTGGATCAGGGCCAAATAACATAACCACAAAGGAAAGTGTATTATTTATTACTATTTGAAGATTGTTTGGTTTAAAAGCTGATCGTATAATTAGGCTTCACATTTTCTGAAGGCTTGTGGTTGGCAATATTGTACAGAACATCTCCAGCCTTGGGCATCTATAGTAAGTCTGATGACAAAAGCAGCCTTTGTATTTTTCTGATCTTGGACACTGCTTTTAAATATAGCTGGCTGATATTTTTGTGGAAAAACTGAGTTTGGTTAACGTTTTTATTTTTTCACCAAAGAAATGAATCTGTCCCTACTAATTTCTGCACTCTGCTGTTGCAACTTAAGGACAAAGAGGAAGGATATTGTGACCTTCCTGCATTTCAGTTAAAACCAAAGCAAACTGCCTACTTTTCGTTTTATTGGTTAAATGGTGGAATAAAACCCCCCAACTTTTAGTTTTGTTTGAAATGTTGTGAGAAGTTTATTTTTCACCAAACATGTAGAATACTTGTCCAGTGTGCCTTAAATCTCTAAATATTGTTGTTAATTGCTGGTATTAAGAGTCCAGACCTCTGATTCTTCACATCACTAACAGTTATTTTCCTGATAACCCAAAAGGTCCCCTTTGCTGTTCTTTGGGATTCATGGTGCTTTGTTGAGGGGCATTGTCCTCTGCAGCCTGTACTTGCAAACAGTGATTAGGTGTTGGCCTCACTCTGGGCCCTGGGGTACCAGGAGAGCTTAACTATATTTTGTTTACACTATCTTTGCTTAACCTGAAGTATATTGTTGATGTGAGGAATTCTGTTTGTTTGTTTTTTACTTGAGGATTCTTTTTCTAAAAGAGAATGGTACAGAATGTGTAAAAACATAGCAAAAGTCAATAGACAGTAGTTCTACAGGGAAAAAAAAAAAAAGAGAAGAAAAAAGTAACCCCCAAATTTATGCCTGCTGGCTTTTCTCAGGCAGAGCTACAGTTGTCTGTTGGGTGTTCAGGGAATTCAGGATCAGGCTCAGTCATTAGCACTAAACCCCGAGACAGTAGCTGGTTAGGTAACCTGGCAGCCAACTGTTGGAAACATCCAAACATGTCTCAAAACACAACACAAAAGCTGCTGATTTACTGCTTTCCTTGCAGCCAAAGCTTGTTTCCATAGAAATAGCTCTGGGTTGCTTCCTGGTTTTATGAGTCCTTTATATACCTCTGTGTTGCTACATAAGGGAAAAAACATGTGTAGACCTGATTTGTCTCTCACTTGTAACAACTTTACATTGGGATAATAAGGAAATGTCATTAGATGTTTCCTGATCTGTAGAGCAGTTCCTCTTAGTGGGCTAATATTTTTCAATTTCCTTTAAGGAGATGCACTGGAGTTATACTGCTTACAATATATTCAAAAGAAATTAATGCAAACTTTTTTCCATAACAAACCCCTTTTTTTACAGTAAACCTTTTTACATTTTTGCATGTAAAAGTTATGCACTTCAGAGAGTCTAGCTCCTCTTACAATTACTTTGGATTAACTGTCCCCTATGCTAATAACAGATTAATGCTGGGATATGAGATGCTAATGGTTTGCAGGATTCAATCCCTCCAAATTCAAAATGTCTGTATTTTTTCTCTTGTGTAATTTTGTGGTGTTACATAGTCAGGTTTCTAAGGACCCAGCTGAAAGCACTTACACATGCATGTTCCATACCTATTTACTCGAGTTCTTAGGCATATTCTTCAAACTTCACATGAACTTTAACAGTGAGATGAGTTTGGAAGGACAGCTCTTATTGAGAGGAGAGGTAGTTCATAACTTAATGAAGTCAAGAAGAACTTTTCCTTTGGTTTGAAAGGGCTTAGGTGGTAAAAGAATAAAACCGTTGCTGCTTCAGAACAGCTCACTATCTGAAAATAAAAGCAAGGAAGGCAGGTGGCTAGAAACCAGTGGGTCAGTGGACACAGAGATGGAGCTTTGCTGAAAATCAGCAAAAGCTTTCTTTATACACATGAGGTATCAGGTTTGTGTGCAAAAATAATATGGGGAAAAGTGGAGATTCTGGAAACCGAAGTGCACCAAAAGAAGAAACTTCTCTAGTATCTCTAATAACACAGTATCTCTCTTTTGAAGTATCTGTAAGTAAATGTAGCTTTGTATTTTTCTCTAAAGCAGAGTATTTTTTTGTAATTATCTATCTGATGCATGTAACTGTTTGCTATTGCTGTTCAAGCAGCAGTTAAGTTGTTGTTTTATGTCATTCATAATGTTTCTTTAGGCAGAAGTGATTTTTTTTTTTTCAGATGTCTGCCTGTCACGGGAAACATTCTGCATGTATTTTAGGAACTGTAGAGATGTAGCCCCAAACTAGCCATTTCTTGCTTTTGTGATCTCTGTTGGAAGTCCATCATACTTGCCCAACCATATTTTGAGAATGGAGTAGGGAAAGTTAGTGTGGTTTGGGGAAGAATCTTGAAATGTGGTTGCATTCCACTTTGGGGGAAAAAAGTAGAAGCTTTGATGTGTTGATGAAAGAGAATAGCACACTTACACCAAGGCGGTCTGTCTAGTGGGCTGCCCCCAGAAGAGATCACAGAAGCCCTGGTATTTCAAATAGCAGACAGTCTGGCAGACAGGTTTGCCAAGAAAGAAGGAAAACCTGACGGTCAGGTTTATAAGACTCCTGTCTGGATTATTTTATTTTAATTTTTCCAGTCTCTTTCCATGAAACTTTATAATTTCAATTAACTGGGAAATTCTGAGGAAATAGAAATTTTGTTCAAGTGTATTTTCAGCTAATGGAATTCATAGAGTTAATTTATATTGTTTATCCTCACTGTAACATTGTGATTTCACTAAAATTCTACTATTGTGAATACTTGAACAAGGAGAGACTTAAGATCTTCCCAAGAGTAAAAGTTGTGCTGAAACTTCAAGCATTTTCCTATAAATGTGAAATGAAAATATTTGAGTACTGTTTTGACAGGAAGATAGCTACTGCCAATTCCTTAATATAGGACCAAATCTTGTCTTCATGGTTATAAGAGCACCTGAAAGATCAAATTTCGTTCTAGGATGAAGTTTTTCATTTTGTGAGATGTCCTGTAAAGGAAGTTACTGTCTGATCCTGCAAAACACTGAAAATAAACAAACCAAATACTAGGGAATTAAGCTATTTTAGGGTAATGGCTTCTGCTTTCTGTAGTCTTTGGGGAATACTTAACAAGAAGGGAAAAATAAGTATGAAAATGAAAACTGAGCAAGACTGAGTGCTGTGAAGGAAAAATGTTGATATGCTAACTGTAGTGCAGTGAGCTTCTCAGACATTCTGCTGTTTGTTGCCACCAACAGCAGGAGCAGTAACCAAGTAATGCACAGAAATGGTAGAGATCATTCTTTACTTTTCCCTGGAGACTGCATCCTCTTTCAGAACCCTCAGTTTTGAGAACTGGTTTAACTGTAGACATTTTTAGCCTGCACACCTATTGCATGATCATAAGCAATGTGTAAAATGACTAGGATTCATATCTTCTCTTTGTGTAACAGTGCATTCTGATGTATATTTATTTTGGTTTTACAGGGAAAATAAGCCAAGTGGTTTGCAAAAGCCCAATAGCAGGTGGTGGTTTTATTGCCATCTACTGCACATAATGGTAATAATCTATATTGATAGTCTAATACAGAAATACTGTTATATCCTGTTAAAATGCAATAAATACCATGTTTTACAGACAAGTTAAATAATTGCTTGGGAATATAATCATTAGGTGCATATGCCAAAGCAAAGTAGGGGAAGGGGAAAGGGGAGACAATGTACTTTTCAGGCAGTTCAGATAGATGGGCTGTCAGGGAGTTAGAATACTTAATTCACATAAAAATGTGTGCACATCCAAAGGCTTTGGAGATGCAGAAGACACCTCATAAACCTTTGCACTTACTGTGCTTGGAGTACAGATTTTCCGAATTCTGGAGGGTAATTCCTTATGTGTTGGAGTGAAGGTCACCATAGTGTCTTGGAAGAAGGAGGTTGTGAAAGTTGACTGTTTCACAGTCTCTTTGGAAGAGATTAGCAGCAAGCAACCCACACAAGAAAACAGACACAAAAGCCCAGTTTATGTTAGAAAGATGAGTACTTTTAGAACATTATTGAACAGAAATTCTTCCTCACTCATAAGTAGCATTTTTAGTGAAATTTTCTGTGTTGAAGCCCATATCAATGGCAGGAGCTGTGTCACGTATAAACTCCTTGGAAGCTGCTTCTCTTTTTGACATTTCATAAAGGTTGGGCGGGTGCATGTACTTCAGGGTTGAAGAATGTTTTCTTCTTCCAGAATGTTTTTAATTAGGGTAACATTTGACGGGACCGTGTACTGAAGTCAGGGCTAAGCCATGATATGACCAATTGAATATGACATTCCCTGCACCCCAGAGTACTCTAGCATTAATTAGAGCCATCAAACTGTGTTATCCTTCCGTTTGGTTATGATTTGCATGGATTTCATACTAACTGCACGGCCATTCTGAACACAAGCCTGTGTGTCATGACTGGATCCATATCTGATCTAGGTGTGAATAACTATCAGGTATGGTACCTGGTGGGTACACTTTAAATGGATGTATATGAAATATCATCCCATCATTTTTTAAAATTTTTTTTATATACAGGTCTTCCATCTCCTTTTAGTTACTATGATTTATCACAGGGACTGAGAGGTAGAATTTAATCATGATATATTTTACAGTTCTTACATCTTTTAGTCTGAGAACCTGTCACTCACCTTTGTCTATGTTGGCTAATACACTACTGTAGCAAGGTCAAAGAAATAATGAGAAGACAAACATGGTAGTACAGCATAGACTCTTCCACTTATTTTAATTGGGACCAAAACCTCTAAAATACAGATTTGAGACTTCTGTCTTTATTCCACCCATAGACTTACTTCAGCAAACAATCTATGAGAAGGGCTTATTATTCCTAGGATCAGTATCGTTCTTTTTTTAATACATATATTTTAATTTTCCAAATTATAGGTATATACCCCTGATTCAGAAGTGACTTGGGTTTGAGTAGGATAGGGTTAATTTTCAACGGGAGCTGAGTGGGGCCACAGCAGGATAGACAACAGAACCAGCCAATGGGATATTCTATACCATGCTGACATCATGCCTGCTATATAAGGTTGGGGGTGGGCTGGGATGGGCAGGGCACATGGGTCTCTGGCATGCCATTAATGCAGGTTGAGATGGTTGGTGTGGATTGTATCAGTTGCTTTATATATTGATTTATTACTGTTGTTTCTTCTCCTCTTGCATTTATTTTATTGAAGTCTCCTTATCTCAACCTACAGGGCTTTGCCTTTTTTCTCCCTATTGCCCTTCTCATCCCACTGGGGGTGGGGTGGGTCAGTGAGTTGACACATGGACAGATGGATCTAAATCACAATAAATTAATTGTTTTGGAGGGGTTTTTTTGACTGCTAAATTTAATATGGACAAGCTATCCTCTGAACTTCAAAAGCAGCACTCACATCATTCAACTATATATATTTAAATATTTTTCGAAGACTCCTTCATTTTACAGGAATTACATATAATTTACTATGTATAAATGCTAATACCCAGAGTAATTACTTTCATGTTTTTCTCATTCTGAGTCTTAAAGGATGAGTTAACAGTGATGTCACACCTGAATTTCTTATTTGTCTCTCTCTACTTTTAATTAGATAAATGAATTTTTTTAAACTACTATTTTGGTATTTAATAATCAGGACTGTTGGAAGACACT
>JAAGNO010028241.1:0-14962 GCA_033439905.1 Ceryle rudis | reverse complement strand
GTGGCCAGCAGATCGAGAGAGGTGATTCTACTGCTCTACTCTGCTCTGGTGAGACCTCACCTGGAATACTGTGTCCACCTCTGGAGCCCTCAGCACAGGAAGGACACGGACCTGATGGAGCAGGTCCAGAGGAGGCCATAAGGATGGTATGGGGGCTGGAGCACCTCTCCTGCGAGGACAGGCTGGGGGGGCTGGGATTGTTCAGTCTGGAGAGAGAAGGCTCTGGGGAGACCTAACAGCAACCTTCCAGTACCTGAAAGGGAGCTTACAAAAAGACTGGAAAGGGCCTGTTTACAAAGGCCTGTAGTGAAAGGACAAGGGGCAGTCGTTTTAAATTAGAAAGGAGTGGATTTAGATTAGAAATAAGGAGGAAGTTCTTTACCACAAGAGTGCTGAAGCACTGGAACAGGTTGCCCAGGGAGGTGGTTGAGGCCCCATCCCTGGAGACATTCAAGGTGGGGCTTGACAAAGCTCTGAGCAACCTGCTCTAGTTGAGGATGTCCCTGCTCTCAGTAGGAGGTTGGACTAGATGACCTCCAGAGGTCCCCTCCAACCCAGACATTTCTATGTTTCTATGTTTCTATAATCTGCAGCATTACAGGAGCTGGGGATGGACAAAACTATCCTCCATTGCTGCAACCCAAGTGCCTATTCCCTAGTCCTTGATGACACTCGGCACCTGAGTTTTCACCTGTTCTCCTTGTCTGCTGGTGGAAACCCCAGAGATCATTTGCACCTCTTTGACACCGGGATGCTGTTACCATTCAAAGTGCAGCCACTGTGCGCCATGGTCTCACAGATTCTTGAGAAGGCAGCCTCTTTGCTCCACCCCACATAACTTGTCTCGGTTTCACAGGGTGCAGCGATTTTTTTTCCATTGCAGGCTGTCACCTGCAGTGCAAGGGTGTACGGTTACATCCTGCAGGTACCTGAGGGCAAAGGGTGCACTCAGCCAACCCACAAATACACATTTTATGTGAACTCAAAAAATTGTGGGCCAAGTTCTTTACGGGATGACATCACACAGGTCAGGCCAACTCATAGGGTTTGAGGCACACATGGTGGTTAATACAATCAGTTGCAGCAGGACCACACATCAGTCACCACCACCCCCCCACACGTGGCTACAAGCACTGGGGGTTGTTTCCAGCAGCACTCAAGAGGCATCAGCTGCTGGTATCATTCCTATCTGTGTGGAAGGACTTAGTGACCCAAGACAATTCGAGGGGCTATAGGAAAGACCTGTACAGTCATCCATATGATCTACATCAATGGACACCTCAGACGTTTCCATGAGTGGGACAAGCATCATCAGCAACCAGCCCCAACTAAGCTTCTTTGGCCCCAGCTTTAAGCATCCAGCTGAGGTGCCCCGGTGAAAGCCTAGTGACATAATTATACCAAATGGAGTCCATTGCCTGGAGAGAAGAAATACTTAGGTGCCACCATACCTAGGTGGCATAAATCCACATAGTGATGTCTAACTGAGTCTACTGTATCACCCTTTGGAGCTGCTCCATTCATCTCAGCAGCTTGTTGGTGTCAGGACCAAGCAGAAACCACTTCTCAGCCATTACTGCTCACTATTTAGCTACTGGCCACTTGGTTTCCTAGAATCACAGAATAACAGAATGTTTTGGGTTGGAAGGGACTGTTAAAGCTCAGCTAGTCCGACCCCCCTGCAGTGAGCAGGGACATCTTCAACTAGATCAGGTTGCTCAGAGCCCAGTCCAACCTGACCTTGAATGTTTCCAGAAATGGGTCTTCTACCACCTCTCTGGGCAACCTGTTCCAGTGTTTCACCACCCTGATCATAAAAAAATTCTTCTTTAAATCTGGTCTGAAACATCCCATCCATCTGCTGCTCTTCTCCCACCAGTGAGGAGCTCCCATGGTTCCTCCTCTGCCCACTAACATCATCTTGCATGCCTGCTGCAGCTCCTGGCTTTGGTCCATAACCATCTTCTACCAGCAGACACCAGGAGGCTCAGCAAAATCTGCAGCATCACTGCAGTAAAAACCCAGTGACACGGGCTCCCAGTGTCCATTCTCTGCCATGTTAAATTGGTTTAAAACCTCAAGTTACTAATAAAGATGATGCTGTGAAGGAATTTGAAGCCACTGCTTCAGCTTTGCAGGCAACTTTGCTGCTGGCTTAATGGAAAATGAGGAAGGAGGAAAATGGTCACAATTTCAGTATTTTTTTGAAAGGAAATGGTTTTTTTCAACTTTGCAAATGGGTTAAGATGGGCCATGGCTGCCAGGGCACTCCTCTGTGATTCAGATAGGTACATTCACGTGCCAGGCCTGGCTTTAGGCAGGAACAGGTGGTGAATGTCCACATCCAAACCTCTAATCCAGACCTTGGGCTGGTCTTGGGCAACTCTGGTTCCTTGTTCCAGCCTGGACCTGAAATTTTTTTTTCCATTAAAAATGGCCACGTAAAGAACCTTGTTTGATAAATCACCCCATTCTGACACGATATATTTCCTTGGAGATTTTCCAGCCAGCTGTAACACTAACCCTGCTGGGAAGTCCGTAGGCCTTTCTGCTTGGCTGGAAACACCAGTTCTGTGGAAATCAATGGCAGCTGTTATTCAGTGGGAGATCCATTCCCAAATCAAAGTAAGTCCAACAGCCTGGGACACTCTGCAGACAAGAGAACTTGTTCCATGCCAAACCCGCAAGATCGCAGCCTCACTAACACACGCAGCCCAGACACACCTCATGCTCCTTGCTCCCAGGCAATCCTTCTTGGCCAAACAAGTTACACTGGTGTTTATTTTCCACTATCTTCTCCATTTTCTGGCACTGAATATGCTGGAGAGATAACCTGTGAACAAGCATGGCTCAGTTCCCTGCCAAACTGCAGCAGCTCCCTGGCCAGAGGGAGGTATGGAGCTAGCGATGGAGCTCCATGCAGAGATGAGCAGTTCCAAAATGTGCAATAGCAGCAGAAGTGTGACCCAGAGGACTTGATCCAGGGCTGTGACCAAGGGGTCATACTCCTGGGGTTGCTGAGTCCCCCTGCCATTATTGGTGCTTTGCCCCAGGGTGAATGCAGCAGAGACAAAGGTCACCTTAGGGAGAGCAGAGACCCTTGTGTTGGGTGATCTGGCAGGGGCAGGGACATCTTTCACAATATTGTGTTTCTTATAGCCCTGTCCAACCTGACTTCAACCACTTCCAATGATGGGGCATCCACAGTATCTCTGGGCAACCTGTGCCACTGTCTCGCCAGTTCCTGCAGACCTGAGAGGAATGCAAACTCCACTGGAGGGGTTCATCTACTCAAAGAGAGGTACCTGAAAAAACGCAGATGCCAACATCTGGTTTACCCATCCCAGGATCTCCATACTGTCAGTGGAGAAAATAGCCACTTTAGGGAGTGCTTGTCCTGCTTCTAAAGAAGTTGTGATAAAACCAGCCAAGGCAATGGCATTGCACAAGAGGGAGCTTCTCCCTGTCAGCTGAGAAGAACCATCCTGCTGGGATGTGATTTTTCAGCATCACAACCAGCCATTGTGCCGCACCCCAGGTGCATCTCACAAGAATAAAACGTCCCCCGCCCCGCTCTATTCTGGCACACAGAGCTAAATTCGCTGCCTGCAGCCCCTCAGCTTTTACCTCCATATTCTGCAGCTGAATGAACTGACTCTTTTAAATCACTCTGAGACAGGAAAGGTGTTTTAAAAGCACAAAAGGGCCATTAACATCCGATGTCAAGCTGTAACAAAGAACAACTGCGCTGCTGGTGCTTTCTTGATTAGTCAGGGCAAGCCAGGTTACATTATCTTGTTTGGAACTGTGGCAGAAATGTGATACCAGCTCTTCTGTGGAAAAGTAACTTTTATTTTGTTAAAGCCATATGTTTCCAAGGATAAAGTAAAGCTCAGAAGCCATAAATCATGCCCAGATAAGAATAATCTCAAACAATAGTCAGTTTGTAGCAGGATGTTTCTTGTTCTGTGATAATTGCTCAGCATTCGAGGCAGATTTCCCATCACCTGCTCAGACACGCAGCACAGAAGAAAAATGCCTCATGCCAGTTGCGGTTCTTAGCATTTGAAATCTGAGCGTGTTAAGACAATTTTCATAATACTGTTCCACATCTGCCCAAATCCTACCGTGCTGTGGCCCTTTAGACTTCAAGGGCTGTTCACTTGCAGTCAGAAGATGTGGTTGCAGCATGGAGACCTGCTGGCCTGACCCAAGCTAGGTTGGTTAGTGATGGAGATAAGGCAACACAGACCTCCCAGGGTGTCTCACATATAGGTGAGCTCACACATAGCTGTGACTGAGGGCATGCACTGGAGATACTGGTGGAGTTAGGGTGCAGGGGCTGCTGGGTTAAGGGGTGCAGAAGCTGCTCTGGGTGCAGGACCCCTAAGAAGTACATTGCTGGCTGCTGTGCAGTGAGTGCCACACAGCTAAGGTGGATCAGAGATAAGGTCCTGCAGAATGCACAAGAGAGGCAGCTGCAGGAGGCAGGTACCTCCCCCCCAGTGCTTGGGCTGCACTTGAGCTGCTGCCAACACTCATGCGTTCAAAGGATGCAGAAGACCCTGGATCCCCTAGGCTGGTGCCCCTGTCGTCCCACTTTGGCATCTCCTGCAACCTGAGCTGGCTGCTTTCCTGCCTTGACGGCTGCCACGTAGCCCAAGGAGAGTGCTGGAGCTAGGACACGGTATCGTGAGGGAATGGGAAACCAGCTCCACATCTGACTCTGCAGCAGGGTATGCATGTTTGAGTAGATAGAGATGTAAAATTTAGTTTGGAGAGCATCTGCAGTCTGCTGTCTGCTTGCTGGGAGCAGCAACCTGGACCTTGCCCCTTGCACCTGAAATCCCCAAACCAACAGCTCCAAGGAGGGACTTGTAAAACACCACTGACTTCATTCAGCTATACCCAAATTGGCACACAAAAGCTGCCTTTCCTTTTGAACAAAGCCAGCACTGCTTGTGGGCAGCCTCTCTTTCTCCACAAACCAGCCATGGCCTGCAAGGGGTGAGACAAGGAGTTATCCTCTCTTCACACTAATCCCACCACCACCCCACTTCATCCCCATCATTAGCATCCCCAACAAGGCCATTAGCACCATTGTCAAATGGGGTGCCACCTGGTCAGAGTGTGTCGGTCTGGGATGTGCATGCACAGCTGGTTCTGTTGAACATAGCCCGTTAACTGTGGAAACAACCTTCTGTCATCGCCATGAACCAGCCAAATCTCCTTTACCTTATGAATCAATCTCCCTCCAGCTCAGCCTTGCTGCAGGCAGTGTGAGGCAAAGACAAAGCTGCTGCATTGAGTAATAATGTCTTCGCCAAACCAGGATTGGCCACCACCAACGCAGCACTGCTGAGTGGGGATAGCAGCACCAGCTTGCACACCGCTGGGACTCCTTATGAGATGCTATGGAAGACCAGGGGTGCACAACCAACCCTGCACTGGAGGGAGGGGCAGACGTGGAGGTGAAGAATCCATCTATGTAGGACTCCCTAATACCTCTTGGAGTCCACTCAGAGCAAATGATGCTGAGACCGAAAGCCTCCCTCTTGCAGGCAACTGCACCAAGAGATCCAAAGCCCCTCAGTGCGCTAGCTCCTGGGAAGGGAAGCACCCCTGTGCCCTCCTCCAGCAGCAGTGGGTGTCCCTGTGCCCCTGCTGCAAACACCTGCAAAGCCCCCAAAAGCACCCTGTCTCTGAAGTCCCAGATGTGGAGGTTCTTTGCTCATGCCAATGGGGAGAAGGGGTAAAGAGAGAGCAGAAAGGATAAGCAGAGCAGAATAGGGTTTGGGTTCCCCTACAATATAAATGTGTCTGTACATGGGCTCACAAATGGGTATTTACACTGCAAAATGAGTGCTGCATCCCAGATACCCCTCCTGCCTCTCCTCCCACCTGACAGCCCATAGTCCCCATGGGAGAGAGTGGCAAGGCAACCACTTTTTCCCTTCTCAAGGTTACCAAAATCAGCTAAGGGGGGAAATGCCCAGCAAACAAATGCCCAGCAAAAGGAGTTAGGGCTCAGGTTCAGCTTGGCCATGCTGGTTCCTGCAGCAGCAATAGCCACGTGGACCTCTCTTCCTCTTGCAGGTGGCAGAGGCTTCTTCCCTGAGTGCTGCCAGGACCTCCAAGTGCAAACACCTCATCATGAGTATCATTCCCTCTGCCTTTTCTCTCCCAGTTGCAGAACTACCTTCCTTCAAGTCCCTCAGGCCACCTTCACTCCCATCCCAGCACTGAGGGGACCCACCTGCCCTGCCTGGGGCTGGGTCCTGCCCTGGTCTGACTCTACCTCTAGGTAGGGAGTATGAAAACACCAAATCACCCCCTGTGAAAGCAGCAAAGTCTTCCCACCTCCCCTTCCTCCCCCCCTCCCCAAGCTCCTCATGCATCTCCTCTCCTGTGTCCCTTTTCTATAAGGATGTCCCTGGCACCAACACAGACTGTTGAGAAGGTCAGAGCTACCTTTCTTTTGCCTAGAGGGAAACCCAGAAGGATCATTTTTCCCCAACAAGGTGTGCTTTCAAAACAAGCCTCAGAAAGACATCTGTGGTGTTACCCATCACCAACCTGGGCATCATCTCATGGAGACTTCAGGCACATAAATACCACTGTGTACCTGGAGAGGTGTCAGCTCCCAAGGGAGGCAGGGCAGGCTGGCAGCTGTTTCAAAGCCAAACAGGTCTGACAGGCTTCAGAGTAGGCACAAGGGCTGAGACATTCAGGGGCCTAGACCTTCAGGGAATGCCATGCCTTGAAGCATCAAGGCTTAGGCCTTCAGTGGTTACCAGAAAGCAAGGAAGGGTTGGGGAAAGATGACCTTGGTATGGCTAAAGGAAATTATTATTTTTTTCCCACCATGTGAAAGAACAGACAGTGGGTCATTCCTCACAGAAAGATCCACGTGATTTCAGCTGTCTGGAAAGGCCTGAGGACTATGAGATACACCCAGTTGCATCCCCTCCACCAGTGGGACCCTAGTGCGATGAGCAGTGCAACCAACAGCGGGACCTTGCTTCCATCCCACCCCACTCGGCGCTATTTCCAGCCCCAAATCTTTGCACTCTCACCTCCTTCTCCTTTCTTCAGGTCCTAGAATACTCTGCATAACTAAAATCCTCCCCTGACCATCACCTCCACCCTGGCAGAGATGGGCTTCTGCAGAGCTCACTGCTGGTGTGAGGGTCTCAGCGTTATCATAGCCAGAAAGAAATAACCTCGTACCACATTTAGCGTGCATCTCCCAGAGGAAGCATCTTGACATCTGCAAATCACAGCACCTTTGTGGCCTGCACCAATGAAACCTGAACACTTTACAACAGACAGAACTTGAATTTCAATGGTGGTGGCCCCTGGTGATGTTACCTCAGCCCTCCCTGTTACTCCCCAGTTGGTTCATCATTGTTAACGTCACTACAATAAATACCAGAACAAAATTGATGGCGTTTGGCCACGTATCGTAAAGCATTGCCCCAGTCTTCCTTCAATCCATGTCTTTGCAGCCTTGGTTTCCTTCCCTGTCAGTCATCAGAGGAGCCTTTAGGGACAAACCGTTTGACTATGTGACCAGCCAGATAATAAAAGCCATGCAGAATTGCGGCTGTGGCATCGATGACCAGCGAGAAGGTGCCTCCGATCCCAATGGCCACGTCTTTGAGGACAGAAGGAATGGCACAGATAGAATGGTAAGGGAAAGCTGCGAGGTGAAGGACAAAGCCCATGGGGATGCGCAAGATCCTGTAGGTGAGGGACACCACATCTTGAACAATTTGCAGGAAGCCCACAAAGATGTTGACAATGACCCTCCCCACATCATAGGGGATGCTGATGAGCACCATGCTGATGGCTTTAAGGTAGGACACCACCCCACTCCACAGGCTATAGACTCCATCCAGAAGAGTACCAGCAACCCGCTTGATAACAAGCCACAGAAAATAAAACACAAATTTCACCAGCTCCACAAACAAGTAGATGAGGAGTTCCAGAAGCTTGATGAAAGGAGTAGCAATGATGCCAGCCACTTTTCTCACCAAGCTGCTGTCTTTGGCCTCCTGGTTGTCACTTGCTCCCACTTGCTCTCCAGAGCGGATCTGACTGACAGCTTGCAGAATTGCTTCTGTTTTCTCCTGGCTTTGGTGGTCTTCCCCACAGTTGCCCTTGAACAAGTGAACTCCTGATAGAAGCTGCTTCTCCAGCTGTCCCACTGTGAGATCTGCCAAACTGTTTTCATCATTTATTTTTTTTACTAGTCCCAGGGACCATCCCTGCGGAGCATCACAGCAAGCTGCCAACCACAGGGTCTCTGGCACTGACACCTTGCCTTTAACTTGCACGCTGGAAGGAATTGCTCCTGCAAGGAGATACAGATGATCCTTCTTGGAGCAGTGAGGGACCAGAGCTTGCTCCACTACCATTCTGATGTCTCTGTGCCAGCTTTTGCTCAGAGATGAGCTCAGAGGGACGGCGTTCGTGAGTGTATAAGTGGCCATCTGGAAATCCTCCTCATTGAGCAAGCTGGGATTGAGCAGTCCTCTCTCATAACCAGAGCCCACATAGTCTGAGGTCAGGGCTTGATTTGCGCCAAGGTTGGCCACAGTGCCAACGACATCGGCTTCAGGCACCATCTCATGCAGGTCATTTTCTGGATCATCTATCTGAAATAGTAAAGAGAAGAGATACTGGATTTAATTTGCCTTCCTAGAAAGCAAGGTGTAAAATACACCTTGAAGTATATTTTCCATTATGACTACTATTACATGCTGTGCCTTGGACCACATCCTGCACTCCCTCCTTATTTTCCTTGCAGCACTTCAGAGGAGTGTATGCACTGCTTAGCTGCCCTGCCAAACACAAAGATTTAGGCTTCAACGGATGGTTGAAGCTTTCCAGTCTGGTCCACAGCACAACACAGCCTCCAGAATCTGAGCAGCTGTGCTGTGTCAAGCTGTTAACTTGTGGTTTTCTTTACAGAAGATGTTTTTAAGACCAATAGATGGCTTGATTTAGGGTCATGTTCTCCCCTTCTACAGTTGTGGTACCTCCATTTCATTTAAGCATCTACCATGGCACCTTAATTCAGTCCCTCTGAACTATCAAATCCAAGCCATGAAGAAAAAAAAAACCCATGCTATATAAGATGCCTAGAGAAGGCATTTACTTCTCATAACTGATTGTGTAAGAAGCCAGAATGTAGCCAGGCACCGTGGCAGGTGACCTGAACTTCCCTGCCTCGAACGCAGACATGGCAGTGAGCTCCTAGGGCTCTCTCAGGGCTTGTCATTAGCAGTCTGAACCTCATGTCATTAACAGGCTAAACTTCATCCTTAATGATCGCACACCTGCCGGCATAACATGGGCGAGGACACCATCACCACAGGTCCTTGATGGAATCTGTGCTACCTGCTCATGTCTGCCATTCCTGTGCCACAGAGCCAGAGGCATCAATTGCTGCAGTGGGAATTCATCCTGGAGTCATGCACAGAGCCACGCACGGGGAGGTAACACGCAGTGGGGGCAGGAGCACCAAATGCCACGGCATGCTCAGGTTTTTCTTGGGTGGCTGCAGCTCTGTCTGCTCCATAGTTACTCTTATTGACAATGCCTGCAGCCACTCTGGGGGGGTGTGCCAGGTTGTTGTTTACTTCCCCAAATTAGAAGGTGAGCATGTTGGTCACTGTCTCTGGTAGTCTCTGTTTCAGAGACTGTGGTGCTCAGCTCCCAGCACTGCAATGGCCTAATTAAACCTGCTGTCTTTGTTCCCAGCCTACAGGCTGGTTACTGAACTATATAACACATACTTTGGAGACATCTATCGCAGACAGTTCATAGTCTACCTTGAATCACTCCCCAGTCAACCTTCCTCGTCCCTCAGCCATCCTGCAATGCACTTGGACAGATGTCCAACTATGTCCTTGCAACCTGACCCAGACTTTGCATCCTCTTAGTGCCACATCACCTCCTTGCAGTTCTGCGCCAGCCTGTGCAAGAGCGAGGGTGACAGGGCCGGTGCCAGCAACTGTCAGCAGCTATCCATCATCCTCGCTGTAGGACTGAGCTCCTGCGGTCCAGGCTCAGGGCTCCCTCTGCACCAAGGCTGGTTGGTCACAGTGCCAACACAGGCCATTAGAGAGGGCTGCATTCCACCCATCTCCTGCTAGGAGGTTTCTTGCACTTCATTTTGGAGCATCTGATGCTTATTGCTTCAGGAGTGGAAGGATCACAGTGAGTCCTACGTGCTGATGTTCAAGTCATAGCTTTTTCTGAATACACCACTTCAAAAAAACTTATCCTGCGCTTCTTCTGCCTTATTCTGCTCCTCTTGCTCAGACACCCCAAACTCACAGGCTGCAGCCAGCTGATGAGTCCAGACATTCTGCATTCCACAAAAACACTGTCTTTCTTGCCCCCCCCAACTCATTCTCCCTCTTCTGATGAGGTGACTGTGTTGTGCCATGGGATAAGGGATGCGCCCAGTGCATTTAATCCCCCAGTGCAGGTGAGGGGGGAGCAGGCATGGCTGCGAGGCTGTGCCTGGGAACTGCCTGCCACGCTATGGCCCTTTTGAGCCTGACACCCTTGCAGAGATGCTTATCCATTCTCGCTCCCATGGCAGTGCCGCAGCCCCTTTCCTGCTCCAGGACCCTACATCCTTCTCAACAAATGAAGGGAAATGGTGGAGGAGGGCTGAGGTGCTGTACCACAAAGACACGTAGACCTGAGATGGGTCATCTCTGCCTCCTGGCAGAGATTCCCAGCCTAAAGGAAGCAGATGGTATAAAATTAATTTTCTCTCCTAATGAGCTGATGCATGCAAACTTTGAGGTGCCTATTCAGAAAATATGTCTCTGGCTACCTGTTCAACTGCAGGCTTTTTCACATACCATTGGGACTGTTTAGGTGTAATTAAAAAGGAACATGATAAAAATGCGGCCGTGCGCTGTTCATGCGTAAGGCTCTGACATCACCGAGTTATGCTTAGAATAACTCATATTATGGTTTGTAATAACTCTTGTGTAACCGAGATTTTCATGCCTCCTCCAGCTTAGCCCCAAAGGCAAGCTGTCTCCAGCAATGCATCTAATCTGCATTGCAAGCTACCTCTCCTCACTGCTTCAAAAAGCTTTTGGTTTGTGTTCCTCCCAAAGCACATCTGCATTCACGGAGTCAGCCATGAAGCCACTTGTCAAAATAACCTGGAATAGCTAAGGGCAAGACCCAAGCAGACAGGTAAACATCTCATTCATCAGATGGGGTCTTAATAATAAATTATGCAACTGAAGACCTGTACAGATGTGAGTACCTAACAATATTGACATGGTTCATAAAGCGGGGGTTGCGGTTTCACAGAAGGGACGGCAGCAGAGGGGGATTAAAAGTGTGGAAACACAGCTATTACAGCAGGCAGCTTCCATCAGGTTTGGTCATTGAGCAGTGTAGGACACTGCTACCTCCCACCTTCCACACCCTAGTACCACAGCACTCGGTGTCTCCTCAGGCGTGCTTACACCTCTGATTGCAGTGGAGGTATTTCATCTACGCCTCGTACAGGTCCCAGGGAGGAGGCACAGTGCAATTTCTGCCAAGGTTTGTGTTGTAGGATGTTCACGAGTGGCTCTAGAAGTACCTGTTTCTCACGACTGTCCACCAAGACAGATGCCAAGAGTAGCTCAGAGGTACCTATAGCTGAGCTATGCAAACCCCACCTTGGCCATCTGGCTTCTGGTAGTCATCAACCAAATGAAAACATGAGGTGATTCATCCAGCCCCTCATGCCAGAAAAAACAGGACAGAAAAAGCAACTCCAGAGTTTTCTTCTAAGCTCTCAAACGAGTCAAAAGCATAGGTTTTCAGACAATGAAAATGAGATGAGGTGAAAGCCACCTAAGTGACTTGCCCTCAACCCCTAGGAAATCTGTGGCAGAGCAGGTTTGCAGACCTGAGCCTGGGGGAGCCCGATCAGTACCCTGCTCATCACCCTACCCTGCCTGCTCTCTTAATTTTTCACTAATTGCTGAATTAATTCGCTGTTTCCAGCTGCCAATCAGCAGTGGGTGGCACTGACATTCCTCGCTCTTCTCACCCAATTACTGCCTTTGTGCTACATTGGCATTTGTTTCTTAGGCAGACATTCCTGGGGAGGTAGGCATGCAGGGGGTGAGATGGTGCCCTCACCACTTACATCACTACCACAAAAAAGAGCATGTGACAACCCTGAGGTCAGAGAGCATTTTTATAATGATTTCTTTCTGCTTGCTCTGTCTCTTCATCTTCATATGCATGTACATAGGCATAAGCACCTGCCATGGTGCAGCTGAGCCTGCTCATAGCCAGCTATCCCTGTCCTGGCAAGGAAATTACACAAAAATAGGTGATAAAACCTCATGAGGATATGCTGCAGAGCACGTATTGCTAAAGGGTTCCCTTCAGCAGCCGTAAGACCTTTCCTACCCATGTCACCTACCCTTGATAAAAGCACACAGAGTGGGTGTGAAATCTCTTCCCCACTTTCTCCTCCAAGAAGTGAGTGCTTATTTCTTGAGTTATAGGTAATTTTGGTATTCCTGATATCTTCTCCCTACAGATTCTTCAGACAATTTTTTTTCTAGGGCTTTACTGTCTCAGACCGAGGTTCATCCAGTGAACTGCAGAGCTGCGACCTCCCATCTCTGCAACACCTGCATTTCAGCAATGGCTGAAGGGGAGCCATTGCTGAAATGGGGATTGGCAGCTGGAAACTAAGAACAGACCCACGGGAACCCATGGGCATGCTCTGGAGAAGCCAGAGCAAATAGAAGTAGTGTCTGGGCAATTATTTCTGGTGCTGCAGTAGGTTTTGGTGGTAGGAGACACAAGGTTTTGGGCTCTGGAGTGCTGGCAGGAACAATGACAAGGTAAGGGGCGAAGAGGGATGGAGCAGGGAGGGCAGGAGAGCCAGCTGGAGAGAGGTTCTGGATAACCAGAGCTGCTGTGGCGGGGCTGCCCACTGTTCCATGGTAGGAACAGCTTTCAAGCCTGCCTGGGCAGGTCTGGTGAGTCAGACCACAAGAAGCAGGAGGAGATATGGTGGCTAGAGGTGACGAAGGGTGTCAGTGACCAAAGTGAATGGGAAAGGATCTCCCTTCTGCTACTTTGCCTCACTGTCTCCATGGCACTGACCAAAGATCCTTGCTCGACTAGGTCCGCTTTGTGCTTTAAAAATTCATCACCCTCCCTTAAATCCATGTCAGTCTGTAAAAAGGCTTCCCTCTGTTTGAAAAGGGCAAGCAGACACATCCCACAGCCATCTGTGAAGTGGAAGAAGAGCAGATCAAAAGGCCCTTGGGAACTCCTGTAACTCAAAACCAAGCCCAGAAAGCAGGGAGACAGTCCAAGGTGCAGACAGGAATATAGGATCTCCTGTCTTCACTGACTGTGACCTCGTGGCCTTCCTCATCACTCCACACGAGGAAAATGAGAACAGCAGCTATTCTCCTGGGACAGGGGTGAGCTTTGATTCTGGCTATATCCAGCATGCGAGGGACGCACTCCCAACGTGCTGCTCTAATACTGCTGCCATTCCTGCCCTGATGAAGCACCCTTGCATGCTGCCAATCTTTCCTGAGCTCAACAGATGGGGGTAGCTTGATGTTTGCTACAACATCCCCCATGATCCCTGCTGAAAAGCCCGAAACGTGGCAAAAAATAAAGAGAGGCAAAGTGTACATATTCTCTTTGGGCACCAACATTTTTTAAGGATTTCCTTTAAATTTAACCGCTTGAAGAACTTGCTTAAACATGCCAAGTCAGCGGAGACAAAAATCACTGAGGCTCTGGGGAATTCCTTTTGTCCTTCGCGCTCCTGACCTGGCTGAAGCCTGCCACGCTCCAGGACACGGCGACTCACTTTTCCTACCTGAGTCTGCAACACAAGGACACACCAAAAAGCTGCAGAGTCGACTTGGTGAACCGCAAATGGATGTTTTCTCCCTGCGCAGCGAAGCTAAAGAGCTCGTATCAACACCGCGATCACGCTGGCAACAGAACAAATTTCAGCTTGACGCTGCAACCCACCAGCAGTCTGCCTGCCCAAGATAGCTGGCCTGGCAAGACAGGCGCACCAGCTGGTGTCAAAGATGCCTTTCCTTTCCCCTCCCAGCTTTCATTAAAAGCCCCCTTGGGATAAGGAACTATTTTTTTGCTGAGTGGCACGCACAAAAATAAGTTCTGCTTGTGTTAATTTAATATCGAAAGAAGTTCAACAAGCAGAGCTCCTGCCTCCTTTGCAAAGTCCTATCGCCAGCTTCGCCCCAGAGGAAATGTTCTCCAGGCACAGCTGATTTACAGAAAAGGAAAAGCTGACTTACCTGCGGCTCGACCAGCCAGGTCTCCTCCTCATTTTGGGCTGGCTTTGTATACTTAAAAGCTGAATAGAGAGGAATTTTGTCCTTAGTACTGTAGAGGGTTGCAAAGCGTGGCTCTTTGTTGTACTGCTGACAGATTTTCACGTGGAACGGCTCCGCAAATCCTTCGGGTGGGACTTGTCCAGGGAAAAACACATTACACTCGGCAAACCCACTTTCATCGTCTCCAACAACTCTGCCCTGGGAAAAGCCTGGGAAAACCGAGACGCAAAGCAAAAATACAACTGACGTCTTCATGGTCCACTCCCTGGAGCTGAGGGAAGCCCCGTCTGCCTCCGCTGGCTACGGCAAAGGACCTGCGCTCTGAGTCCATGCAGCAGCGAAGCCAGAAAGCGTCTGGAATTCGGGTGTAGCGTGCGAGGGAAATGAAATGCGAAACCGCAGCCGATCCCTTCGGGGAGCCAGCGCTTTCTGGAGGCAGCGCGTTGTGAAACCGAACGTGTGCCAGGCTGCGCTGACACACGCTGCGGACGCCAGCTGCCTGCGGCAGGGACTGCCGAGCAACCTGAACTCATCGGCGCTCGCTGCGAGGAGGAGGAGGGGAGCCGGTGGCAGCG
>JAAGNO010028240.1:0-15082 GCA_033439905.1 Ceryle rudis | reverse complement strand
TTGATCCAGCCTGTCCAGATCCCTCTGTAAAGACTCTACGCTCAACAGAGCAACACTTCTGCCCAACTTGGTGTCATATGCAAACCTACTGAGGGTGCCCTTGATCCCCTCATCCAGATCATTGATGAAGATATTAAACAGAATTGGCCCCAATACTGAGCCCTTGGGAACACCACTTGTTAGTGGCTCCCAACTGGAGTTAGTTCCTCGAGCAGAGAGTTTCTCCACTAGAATGCTGTGAGAAATGGTGTCAGTGGCTTTACTATAGTCTAGGTAGACAACAGCCACAGCCCTTCCTCATCCACTAAGCAAGTCACCTTGTCATAGATCAGGCTGGTCAAATAGGACCTGCCTTTCATAAACCGATGCTGACTGGGCCTGATCACCTGGCTGTCTTTTATGTGCCCCCTTTATGACACTTGAGGTGTCTTTCCCTGTTGCCAAGATCAGACTAAGAAAACGATAGTTGCTTAGATCTTCCTTCCAGGCCTTCCTGTAGATGGGCAACACATTTGCTAACTGTTAGTCAACTGGGACCTACCCAGTTAGCCAGCACTGCTGATAAATGTTTGACAGTGGCTTGGTGAGCACTTGCACTAGCTCTCTCAGCACCCTTGAGTGGGTCCCATTCAGCCCCATAGACTCGTGTGTATCCAGTCGGTGTAGCAGCTCACTAACAATTTCCCCTTGGATTACGGGGACTCCTTGTCCCTGTGTTCTGGCTCAGGGACTGGATATCAGGAGAACAACTGGTTTTTCCATTAAAGACTGAGGCAAAGAAGGCATAAATTACCCCAGTCTTTTCCTCCTCCTTGGTCACTGTGTTTCCCCCTGCATCCACTTAAGGATGGAGATTCTCTTTAGTCCTCCTTTTGTTCCTAATGCATTTATAGAAAGATTTTTTATTGTCTTTTATGGCAATAGCCAGATGAAGTTTTAATTGGGCTTTTGCATTTCCTGAATAACCTCACAATATCCTTGTAGCCCTCTTTAGTTCCCTGCCCATTCTTCCAAAGGTCCTAGACTCTCATTTTTTTTCCTGAGTTCCAGCCAAAGGTCTCTATTCAGCCAGGCCTGTCTTCTTCCCTGACAGCTCATCTTTTGCCATGTGGGGATGGCCTGCTCATGAGCCTTTAAGATTTCCTTCTTGAATAATGTCCAGCCTTCCTGGACGCATTTGCCCTTCGGGACTCTCTCCCAAGGGAATCTTTCAACCTAAACAGGCCAAAGCCTGCCCTCTGAAGTCCAAGATGCCAGTTCTACTGACCTCCCCCCCTTCTTATGTCTTCAAGAATTGAAAACTTGAATGAAAACCATGAAAAGCACCACATCCCTGATAGGCAAGTTTAAATGAAAACAGTGCTCTTGATGACTGACAGCAATTTCTAGAATATTAATTAGGTCAACAGATTGAAACAAAACCTGTAAATTAAGTAACTACATGCATAAAACTGCTTTAAAGCGTGGGAAAAGTGCGTCGGCATTGTTTTGTTTCTTTTTTCTCTTCCCCTAGGAAATTTGCAGCAGTATGAAGTCGAATAGAGCCTGACTACCAATCACATAGTACAAGATTTTCTTTTCTGTCCATCTCTACGCAGGATTCATGTCAGTTCTAGGTACCATTGCACAAGTCTGTTTGTCACTGAAGTCAAAATTTCTCCCCAGTCCGGTTGTAAGTTTGGAGAACTCCTGAGATTGTTGAACTTTGAGATACTGAGTGGGAATCTAGTATCAAAGTTCTATGGTATGTTATCTGGCTGTTTATGTGATGCAAGCCCACGCTCCTGTGTGCTCCACAGAATTCTGCTCAAGAGGAAAACTCATTTTCACCTGGTTTCCACTCTGTATTTTTAGAATAAAAAGGAAAGAGTGAATCAAAGTCATTATTTTTGCTACAGTAGCCAAGTGCTTTTACATGACTACTTGTTGACGTTATATTGGCACTCTGTGACAACTCTGTCATGTTTCCATCACTGATTTCTGGAAATTTTCTGGAAGCCTACAAAGTAATTGGTCATATTCAAGAGGTTTCAGTGCTGTCTAACAGCTGAAGTTGAACTACTTGTCTAAACTGTGTATTTTACGCTTTCAACTACAGTCTTAAAAAAACCCTCTGTGAGTCTTAAGATTCTATATAGCACCTATCAGAGTATATGGCTTTTAGTTTGGGTTTGGGTCTTCTTTGCACGCTAGTTCGCAGAGATGGATGTAGGCCGGGCCAGTCTCCGTCTTATGAATCTACTCGTAATGGAAACAGTTCCACACATTTTACCAACAGACTGCAAGTCAGGTAAACGTCATGTCTTTCCCCTCTGCTTCTGCTGCTGTCTGTTCTAAGTCCCTGAATAACTAAGCATGTATAATGCAGAAAGATATAATAGCATTGAAATGCCCATGGAAAACCTTGCATTGCCTTGTGAGTTACCTCATGCTTTACAGGAATAAAAATGTAAATTTCTAGTGATGACCCAACCAGTACCAATGACCTGTTCCATTGTGAGAACTCCCACAGTCCCTCCTGAAAATTTATTCTGTTTTCCTCCCTTACTCTCCCTTTCTCCATTCATATATGCAAATTGAACTGTTTAGTCTTCAGAAAAAGACAACTTAATCTAACTTAAAAATGTCTGTGGCTATTAGGAACAAGAAAAAGAAAGCGTGGAAGCTACTGTACTTAGTAGTGTTGTATTCTGTTTCACCGAGCTAGCTAAGGGAAGGACATTTTCAGAGTTCAAACTATAATAGCTGCAGAGCAAGGAATACTAAGTCTGGTCAAATTTAGTGTCTGTGCTTGTGGGTGAATGTTGATAAAGAGCAGCCTAACATAGGAGGTAGTGTATACACAGGTACACTTTCCTATCTTGCACTCCAACAAAGTGGCACTCCTGAGTTAGAGATAGCAGAATCCAGTTATTAGACATCTTCTAGGAGAACATGTCTTTTCCTTAACACCCACTGTTTGTTTTTTTTTAACTTCTACTACTCAAGTCAGACACGGAAAGAAATATTTATTCCAACTCTTTGCAAATGAGATTTTTTTTTCCCCCCAATAATCAATATCAATAATCTGCCCAGAACTAAAACCAAAAAGTGCCTTATCCCCTTAAATAACATTCCTACCCTATCTTCTCAACTTCCCCCGACTATCTGCCACAACTACCATCTTGATTATTAATTTTCTCTTCTGTTAAAATCCTGTTTTTCTCATATTACCTTTCTTGAACTTACAAGGTCTTGGAATGTGCTGTGTCAGATCTTACTCTCTTTCCTGCTACTGAATTGCCCATAACTCCTTAAGCAACACTAGTGAAGGAAGTGGGACTGTTCTTATAATTGGGTAAACCTTACAGCAGATGAAGATGTTAGAAGCAAGTCTTGTAACCCAGCTGAAATACATTTCACCCTGGGTCATGCAGGTGACCCATGTTTAAGAGCTCAGCCTTAGGCATCTATAATAATGGAAGATTGCTTTGCAGCATCTGAATGCATGCTAAGGAAAAGCAATGGAGGTGGCACAAGAGACAGCAGCAAGAATATCTGCTCAGAACACTCAAAGTCCTTGAAGGGAAAGGTGATCATGGGGGATTTTTGGCTGGAGTAGCATTCAGAGATGTTAAAAGCCAGCCTCCTGTGAATGTCAAAAGCCAGCTCCTTGAAAGAATGTGGATAGAAAGAGGAAATGAAGAGGACTGAACATCTTGTAAGGTGTAACAATGCAAAACAAAAAATTTCATTCCTCATGTGCTGCGTAAAACCCAAATACACTTAAAATAACTCTAGCTACATGCCCTGAGCAAGTAGCCCAATTGTATATGATTTCTTTTTTCTCTTTTAAAATGGTTAGAGGCGTGCACTTATATGAAGGTTAGTAGCAGTAAAACTAAGAAAGATTTGTAACCGGTGTGGAATTGTAAACTTGAAAAATGACTACGTCTCTGCTTCCTTTTTACTCTTCAAATAAAAGCAACTGCAATATTAGCACGATTGAAAGTGTGTAAGAATAGCCAGGGGCTTTCTTCAGGGTACTGAAAAAATAACCTGGCTTTACCATTCCTGAGCCTTTTCTCTAAGGTAGGAGACAGGTTCAGATGAAATTACCAATGCATCTGAGAATCTATTTTTATTTAAATGCAGTAGCTTAATGTATACCGAGTTCTGAATACGCACACCTGCATACCTATATTGAAAGTGTATTCTTTATAGATCAACAAATCTTAACCAAGATATAACCTTAATTATATTAAACCTTCTTGTGAAAAAAAAATACCTTAATACTTCTGTGTGCTAATAATACCTATCTATTAAACATAATGATCTTACTTAAAATAATGCTTGTATTGTCACAACAGAAGAATATCCCAGGAAGAGGGTGATGTGAGTTTTAATTATAAAATTTAAAAACCAGTCTTGGCTACAGTTAAATTTTACTAGTCTACTTAATAGAAAAGAAGGAAAAAAAAAAAAAGAATCCAACAACCCACATCCGCCTAATGCTGAAGTCCACAGACAAATCCAGACTGTAGAAGATTGTTCAGGGGCATCTGTGAGTGACAGGTGGTTGACAGGCATCTGATCTGGAGCAAGGTCAGTCTCACACTCACAATAAAAACTGCAGCAGTGATTTCCTAAGATCGACTGTGAAAATAGTTAACTTACAAGAAGAATGCAACAAAAAGGCAACATGCTTTTAGATGGAATATTTAGGATATTTCATCCATTAAAAGAGATAATTTTGATTAAAGGAGGTAAGTTTTGATTTTTAAAGCATGAGCTTTAAATAGGAAGTTCAACTGCTAGTGAAGGAACAGAATAGTCAGTGTTCACCAGCAAGATACTATGGCTGCTTTATGCATTCCATCTGACAATTTACTGCTTAAGAAAGCAGTCATTACATCATTTTAGAAAGCGATGTAGCGCAGTAGATTGCATTTAACAAGCAATCTTTATAATTATTTTGTGTATGGGAAATAAATCTCAGTATATAAAAAACGCTCTGCTCAGCCTTTGTCTATGATGAGGAGAAAGTAGTAAGTGGACAACTGTAGGGAGTGATAGTAGAGAAGGAATAAATATCTGTAGGTCAGGTATATAGGGTTTTACAGGGATTTCATAGCCCCGTTTGAAAACAAAAGCAAGAACATACATAGCATTCTGCTGAAGAAATAGCATGCAGACAGCCACTGAAAACTGAAATACAAGTGTGATCTTCAGCAAAGCTCACGTGCAAGTCTACAAGTAAACTGAAAACCCACCACTGCTCCTAGCCCTTACGCCCACTGCATAGGAGGGCACATTTTCTAAAGGTAAAATTTTCTAAACCAGGATTGGTTTCAAGATAGTTCTCTAATACGTACATGGAAAACAGCACTAGCATGTATTAGCACAAATTAGTTTAGCTTTTTAAACATTGATCTGCTCACTTTCTGCAAAACCAAAAATTCCCAGCCTAACAGATTGTTATATCCTTGTTAACAGGTTTATGCAATTTTGTTCCTGGCCTCAAAGACACATTATAAAATGTGAAAATCTCTCCCTGAAACACCTCGCCAGAGAAACAATGAGGTTCTTAAGGAATGTGAAATGTATATTCCTTAAGAAGTCAGTGTTACTGTCTTGTATCAGATTAAAACCAAGGCTCGTAGAGTTCCTTCAATCCTTCATTTAATCATAAGCATTCTGAAGGGACAGTGCAAAATGTACTGACTTAACAAAGAATTTTCTTAAATATTTGTGGAGGGGATGATATTTCTCCAGGGGGTAAGGGGAAAACTGACAGCAATATATGTTGATTCTCTGTTTCATGAAAAAATATCCATACACCTGACAGACTTTCAAATCCTCTTGTACTTCTTTTCAGGAAATATTTTGTGTTTGTTTTGTGATACATTCTTACAATCACAAATAAAATATCCTTTTGTCCATTTAGCCTCCAGTTTTCAGTTCTGCATGACTACGGCAAAGCTGGGAACAAGGATGAGACAGGGAATTTAAGGATCATTATCCCAAACTAGCCAATTAAAACATTTTTAATCCCTTAGTGGTAAAGCAGACACCTAAATGCTTTATACCGTGTAGCTCCTGATTAACAGTGCAAATATATTTAAACCTAACACAAACTAGGGATGCATGTAACGCAGTAGTTCAAAAACCAACCAGTGTGTCACTGTCTACTGGAGGCAGAGAGCTCTGTACACTGTGCAGCATATTGGATGGAAATTCTTTGGCAGGATGACCCATTACTCTCCCTACCCTATTTCTGTGATATTTTGGCAAGCAGTGCTGTGGCGATCAGATTTCTGCAGTAGACTGAAAGCAAACAACAAAAGAGGAAAAATAAACTGTGGCAAATGTCAAGGAATTTTCTATCATTTATAATAAATTTTACACAGACAAAAGACAGAATTATATAAAAGCAGCTGCAATGCAACTTTTGGAAGCAGGAAAGGAAGTGAACTTGATCTTCTCATGATATACAAAGATATCAGTCTCGGAGAGTTTATCACCTTGTCTAGTTTCACGTGTCTCTTATAAAATTGAGGTGAATCCCTTACCTTGTAGTAACCTTTCTCAGTCAGGTTTCAGGGATTCCTAGCCTAGCGTCTCTTCTATGACAGACTTTTATCTCTCGATTGTTACAATCTCCTTGTGTCAAATTCAGATATTATGAGACCTAAATGTAGGTGTTTATATATGATTAAGTGCAATCTCAGACACACCAAAATCTAGAGTTCGATTCTGCCTAAACATAGATGCTTGGTATCTGTGGGACACCCAGAGGCATCTCCACTGATCTCCAGATGCTGCTTCAAAAGGCTTTGTGGCACATATATTGTCCTGAACACATCTTAGGCTCCTGGAGCACCTAGGCTGCCCTAGACACATGAGTTCAGGGAACTGAATTCTCCCCTTACTGTCTTTTCTCAAGACAAAGAGTCCTAAGTAGCTCCTGTTTGTGACTCAGTGTGTTGCATTTGGTCATAAGTAACCCCCTAGACCCTAATGTAATTCCACATGCATCTCTGTCCAAACTATAGCCTTCTGACTGAGCATTTCCTGTGGGTTGAGTCATGCAGATGACAGGGAAGAGGAATAAAATACCAGTCTTGTGACTAGTCCCTGTGTCTGTGAAGCAAGAAATCACAGTTCAGTTAGCTAAGGCTCTGAGACAGACCATGAAACATTTGTGTGGGTCCATCCTTAAGAGAGAAGTCATTACAGGGATCACACAATCCTAGAAGTTCAGGAGGATGGGATCACAGATAAGCATCTTATTATTACAGTAAGCTCTCGTCAGCAGAAGTGTTATGAGAGCTGTCAATTTGTTTCTTAGAAACATTTGTCTGACCTTTGTTATCTTTCAAGCTTGTTTTCACATTAGAAAGATGACAAATAGTAACATCAGACCCCGGGAATACTTCAAAAATGACTGAGCTATTTAAGAGGTACTTCTGGGTTAAATCAGAGTAAAATGCAGTTTTCCATTCCTCACTTGTTCCAGTCGTAGGTGTAGGATGGACCTTGCTGGTTCATTAAACACTTACTAAGATGAAATTCAATGAACCTGAGAAGAAAATAAGTTTCAGGTGAAGACAGGGATAAAGATATAGTATTGACAATATCATTAGTGAATCCAGTGTGGTGGATCACACAGTACCTGTGCTGTTCATCACAGTACCATTTCTGAGTTCATAATCTAATGCAGCAAACCAGCTCCAGGATCCACTAATACGACACATTTTTAAGTATAATATTTTATACCTTAGGAGTTTACTTTTTTTTGTCATTATGGTAAGATTCTTCTGCTGAGAATTCACAGATTTCCTTATCATAGATCTTCTGAGAATTGAAAGAATATACAAGAGATTTGAAAGACTTCAGCTGCTGGCAGTATCAAGCCCTTGGTTCCTCTGCTCTGTCTAGGTTTGTGAGGGGGAGGTTCTCAAGCCAGAAGGAAGAGATATCACCGTGTTTTAGCAGTTACAAGAAAGTACATCAAAGTTAAAGGGATAGGTCCTAAAATATTAACTATAGTCCAGATGGCCTGCGTGGGTGAAACTTGAGAATGTTTTATGAGAAATCACACAAAACTCAGATGCTTCAGAAACAAGAGATAAAACAGAAAAAGAGGAAAATGTATCACTGACTCTGCCAGACGTGCTAGGCAACATTTCATAAATATCAGATGGAAGAGGCTACGATCAATCTTTCCTTTGAGGTCAGGAATTACATGCCATATAGAGCAGGACTAATGCACAAATGACATTGTATGGTTTGAGTTTCTGCTGTCAGAAGGAGAGCTGTATATTCTCCTTAGAAAAGGTCTTTGCTTAGGCTAAAAGTTTCTAGGAGGTGTCTCTCTATCAGCCTTAACTAACAAGAAACAGTGTTCCTCTGACATCGACTCTTCCTCTAATTAAACAGAAATGGAAAAAAGAAAATTCTACATATTTATTTATTTTTAAGTAGGAGAGGAAATGTGCTCTGTGTAGGAGACATTGTGGGTGTGTTCCACAGATTCTGTAAGATTCACAAGGGACCACTGTGGGAATTACAACATAGGCTGAAGAGTGCTATTGAAAGACAACCTTGAAAGGTACAAGCATAAAATTTACCCCAGTAGTCACATCTATTTGTAAGGCTTAGCTGCAGATCTCCTCTACACACTGCAGATCTCCTCTACACACAGTGATTAACTCTGTTCATAAAGTGTTTCATCAATGCTACACTCAATAGATACAAGAACATATAAAAATGATTTTGAATAATTTTTTTCTTAAGAAAAAAAAAAGGTATTTCAAGATGTTAAGCTTCAGTTTAAAGTGAATCAATTACTTTTTCATTTTGCATCCCAAGAGTAGTACTGTGCAATAAGATATGCTATTATGAGTAGATGCTATTAATTCTGACATTTCTTACTTGAATAATTAGCATCACTTGATAGCAAGAACTGACTGAGATGTCTTGTTTTCAGTGTCACTGTGTTACCTGTTTGTGCTGTGGTGAAACTGCAAAATACTTCTATCTGAGAAATAAAAACCTGGCCTCTCATAATTATCCCATTGATATTTGGGCTTCTAAAAGCCTAACTTCAGATTTTGTTAGTCACGGACACTTTTTATAGGAAAACAGACATTCTGAGGTAGCAATACAGTTATTTCAGCATGTATCTCGGTTATTTAGGTGCCTTCGGTTAGAATACATAAATCATATCAAATGCTTTAATAATGTATAGCCTGATAGACTGAGGAAAATACAATTGCTTTTATCACGTAAATGAAATGGAACCCTACCTTTTGGAAGGACCTCTGTATCTCCATTGATGATGGAGAAGTCTAACAGCAAGTAGTTTCTCAAGTCATATAACTAACTGGTAAGTGCCTTACACAGACGAATGAATCTGGATGTCACTGATTATTTTGGTTTTTTATATTTAAAAAAATTGCATTCTTTCTTGTTTTGTTTTACTGTGGGGTTTTGTGTTTGTTCGCCTTTGTTTTGTTTTATTTTTGGGTTTGTGTTTTTCTTTTTTTTTTTAATAAACCTCTGTATGTTTTTCAGCTTCTAAAGGTAAGATTATGTTTTCAACTTCCTAGACAAAGTATTTCAAGCTAAGAGATTAACAAGAAAACAGCTGCTTTTCTAATTAGTACATTGGATGCTTAGCTTCTTTTCATTACAGCACAGAGAGGGGGCACTTTGATCTAGATGTTATAATCTAGATCTAGATGTTAAGTAGTATCAGGCCTTAACAATTTAAAAATAATCACAAAATAAAATCTATACCTAAAAATTGATCAATATATCCCATTATAACACATCAGCAGGAATGAAACACGTTATAGCTGCTACAGACACGCCATAAAACAATGTCGTAAGAGCAACGGACATGAGAAATAATGTGATGCAATTAAAAAGTTTCTTTTGGAAGTATTAAAATCCTTAAATGTCAAAAAGAAATGAAAATTCCAGGTTGTGACAAACACGATTAGTTATTGCTCTGATTGTTGATTTAACATTTGGATCAGGAGAATTTGAAATTATTCCTGAATCTTTTACCTTCCCTCTTAAAAATTGCACACCAGCACATTATCTGACTAAAAGGTAGAGGTGAGGAGGGTTTGCTTTTTTACAGTATATGCCCTGTCAAGTGTTTAAACTTACTCTGATAAAGTATGCTTAATTAACCTGTGGTACTTGTTCTTCATACAGACTTTCAAAATGCAGAACAGCTATATCAGTGGGTAACAGAAGACCTTTTCACCATGATTTCCCATTTAAAGGTTTGATTGCTTTAGCTTTCTTCTATAAATAGTAGAGGATCTGCATATTCCACCAATGTGGTCTGTTCCTGGGAATTTTTGTTCAAAATCTGGCACTGTGGTAAGTCAGAGCTGTGACATCTGGAATGCTTTGGGCTGACTCCGCATGGAAAATAAAAAAAAAAATCCATCAAATTCATCAATATTTGCCAGAGGTCATCTTTCTCAAAAATGCACCAGGCACCCGTGGCCAAGCACATACAAACTGCAACTGAGGTTTTTGCCATCAAAATTAACAAACAGGGTGACGTGAAAATGGTCCTATCATTCCTAGCAATGACACTGCTCTGCTCACAAGATACACAGATGCCTGATAGGCCAAAACCACACGACCAGCATCAAAATATGGGAAAAAAAAAAATATAGAATATAAGTAGACATAATTCAGAAGCTACAGTTTCAGATCTGTATTAATGTCAACAAAGAGATAAATACATTTTGATTTAAAGCCTCATACATAGTTTGCTCTGAAATTAGTGCCAGGTTTCATCAAAAGCTGTCAATTGCCATTTGCTGTACTAATCTGAGATATTCATGCACTTAAATATATGTTTTTGTGTTTCTGCAATCCTGCAGATTCTCCTGAGACCATTATAACTGGCTTATTTCCCAGACATCTTTGTAAAGGATATTCTGCTCATAGAAAATAGAAAATATAGTGTCCTCAAGTGAAAAGTGTGGCAGACCATTTCTGTCTGTCAAGTTTGTGAGTTAGCGGAAAGAAATATTTCAATCTTAAGATAAAAAAGATAAACTGAACTCTTGGCTAAATCTTTAAGGCTTAGAAACTGACAAATATTTAAAATATAAATGCTCCTTGCTCCTTTTGCCAAATAAATGCAATTATTTACTTGTTGATTAGATTTCTGCTGTTTAGTATCTGTAATAAAAAGCTTTTGATTTATGACCGATCAATTGTCTGAACAAAGACTGTATATCTCACAATTCATTTCCTCCTCTCGCAAATAAAGCATACGGCCTCTGGTGATATCAAACCATCAGCTAAGGGCCGTGCTTTACCTTAAACATAGTTCACAGCTATCACCCGTAAACTGAAGAGAAAGTTATTCACTGGGATTCTGAAGAGGATATAAGACATATACTTCTGTAACACTTTAAATGATAGATGGAGATAAGGGGACTAAGGAAATATTTAGGTGCAGTGTCTGGAAGTGGTACAGCTGTTAGTATGGCGAGTTATTAAATTTTATTACATCAGGGAAGCACTTAGCTGGATTGTATGAGTCTGCAGGTTCTGGTTAGTACTTCTTTGGTGGATGTCTCAGTGCAATGTCAACCCGTTCACGGAAGATTCAATTCTATTTTTAATCAGATGATGTGTAAGGAACTACTCAATAGTTCCTTTTTATTTTTTTAAGGATCCCATCAAAAGCACATCCTCTGTGCTAGGTTGTAGTATCACACTCTCCTCTTCCTTGCAATGTTCCTGGCTGCACAGTGGTACATCTAAACCAAGAAAGGTTTAATGTTTTGGTTTTTTTTTTCCCTACCTTAACTCTAGACAAAAGTAGATTTCAATTCCTACACCAAAAAGAGAATAGAACACAAGTTTCTTGCCTCACTGGTAACTATTTTTAAACCAGTCTAACCACTAAGTCTACAAGTTCAGTTCATTAACCCCAGCATGCCATGTGCAAATGCTTCGGTGTGCTGAAGGCTGATGAACCTGAACAGGCTCCAGTGGTCACAGATGCCTTCCTACTTGTCCTCACCAGGAACTGCAGCTCCTAATAGCGAAGCAGGGTGGCAGCTGTAGGAACTACCTCACACAGGAATAAATTGCAGCAGACCAGCCACTTCCTTGAAGAGAATCAATCTTCTAAAATCTCTTGCCTCACATGCACTATGTGACAAAGTCTGAACAGGCAGAGGGAGAGCAGAATACCTGACTTCTGATAAATGGACTCAGTAGAAGTTTGGACAGCCCCAAACCCCAGAGGTTCCCAGAACTATTAGTCCCTAGGCAGTTAACCTGCAAAATGCATCCAGACTCCATGAAACCTCCTGAGGGATTAGTTTCTAGCATTGCTACAAACAAAAAGGGGCTGGTGCATTCTTCTCCTGCTCCCTTTTTTGAGGAAATTACCTTTGGATTCAGTACTATGTACAGAAGCTCAGAGTACCAATATGCACTGGATCGGCCTCAGTTCAGACTTCATCGAGGGAGTATGCACTTAGTGGATGTCAAACTGTTAGCTACAAGGTAGGCACTAAATGACTCAGTTTTGCCACAGCAGCCACACCTTGACTGCATGCAGAAGTAAAATGATATGACTGTAATCTACTTTCCTGGGAAAAATAGGTTGTTTATAAAATGACAAGGACCAAAGATACAAGGGAGGTTATTTGTTGAACAGAGTCTTGGATTTAAGCTTCATCAGAAAACCAGGAACTGCATATGCACAAATACAAGTATACACTAGAGGATTCAAGTAAAGCATGGTTCCGTTCAAGAAAGTGTATTTCCCTGGGATAATACTCTGATAATCCATTTCTATTAACATTTGTGCCTTAACCACCACACCAAATCTACTGAAAATCATTTTAAATACACATTCTTGACCTCACTCACCTCTGTATCAACTCATGGGCCATGTTCCTCAGGAATGGTGAAAGTAAAGTCAGAGTGAATAAAGCTGAATGAGTTCCAGCCCCCACCATGGGCCTAAATTGCTTTTGGAAACAATTGTGAACATGTTGAATGCTGCAGCGTGACAGAATTTTTACTGAGCAAATATCACTTGGGTGTCTTCCAGTGTACATATGATAAATACAGCATCACAAGTTTCAAGAGGAATGTCTGCCCTAGGAGCAAGAAATGATGACAGGTTTTGCACAGGATGAGAGAGAAGATATCCTACTGCACATCTCTCTATCCTCACCACTTACTGGTCTCAACTGCCACACTGTCTTTGAAGAATGTCTCCAAAAAAAGATTTGTCATGAAGAATGAATTCAGAAAGAGACCTGGGTTTCTCTTAATGAAGTTAACTTGATTTGGAATTGCTGAAGCATACAGAGAGTGGAAATTGGCAAAGCCATTTTGCAGATGTTTTTCATAGCAAATCTACACTGTAGGCATGCAGGACTGACTGGAATACCTAAGGTCAGACCTGCTCTGAAAAAGCTCAACCAGATGCTCTCAACAACCTCTGTAAGATGTTCTGGAAACACTAAGATGGGACAAAAAAAAATTTACAGAAACTTTCATAAATGTATCTTACACTCAGAGGACTGCATTTATGACCCCCTAATGCATACTCTGTCTTATTTCTAGTATGATATTTGTTAGATCTAAGAATAATATATTTTTTCAGCATTTCTTCCGCACTACCTGCAGTAATGAAAAATGAGTAATTGAAAATCCAAGAGAAAGGCACTGTAAAAACTGGTGCTAAAAACTTCCCATGGTAATCTTCTCTTTAAAATTGCATTTTAAAATCCCCCAACATTTTTTTCTTTCCCTTGGACTGGATGTCACATCGAAATGAAATTATTTTTTTAAACTGGCTACGATAGGACAGGATATGTGCTACTCCTGTATTATACCCACAGGCTGTCTTACATCTCAGTTCCAAGCACAAGGAGACATAAACTGATGCTTTTTATCACATCTTACGTGTATCAAATGCACAAAGATGGGTGGGAAGAGTGGAGTCTCGGCTCCATCTCCTTCACCATCAACCAAGGACAGGCTATACTGCACAAATTGAGGCACCTATTGCTCTGTCCCAAACAGCTCCCTGAAGTAAAGTACTGTGGTTGGTCCCAGGGACATGAGAAGGAGCTCCTATGTAGTACAGAGCCTCATGCAGCACCTTCCATCTTCACACAGCTTTTCCTTTCACAGAGGCCTATCTAATATTATGACACAGTCAATCCCCAATTTATTTCTAAAGCTAATTTGAGGCCCAGTAGTGCCCACCAGTTTAAAGTCCATGAAGTGAATGAAAGATTCCCACTCAACAGGACAGACAGGAGGTGACTGAGAGACAACCTATGATCCTGAAATGCACCCTCATTCCAGCCACCGCATCAGCACGCAGCAACTTCATAGCCTTGTTTGGATCCCAGGGAAGTAAACAGAAATCATGTAATTCCTTCTGCAAAGTTAAAGGTACAAAAGGCTCCTGACTGACTGACCACTAAAACAAGATTAAAAAAAAAATATTTAAAAGGAAAAAAGCCCAAACCTAAAACCTATTCTCCTGCTTTCAAACCCTTTCTTCCTAGTTTCAGAGTCACATCCATTAATTTATTTTCCTCTTGGAAAGAAGGAAGGTGAAATTTAAGCCATTTCAGCTGTTGGTGAGTAGCTATCAAGGGTAGTAGATGTACCAAAAATTTCTCTGTGGTTTGAGCAGCACCTTCTCCATGGCAAGACTGTTTAAAAATTCATATTATATAAAAATATATATAAAAAACCCCAACAAATGAGTTTGGTGAGATTTAATTTTGTTCACGTCCTATTTAATAAAATATGAAAGTAAAAGCATTCCATATGCAGGTCTACGTTGCTAGTGGGAGCTGTGGTCATGCCAATATCAGAAACAAAGGAAAGCCCTATGAATTATCATATATGTATATAAAAAAAAGTCTGCCATACAGGCCTAGCTGCTAATGGTAAAGGTTACATACTTCTTTGGAGAAGATAATCATTTGCAGATGACACCAAGTTGGGCAGAAGTGTTGCTCTGTTGAGCGTAGAGTCTTTACAGAGGGATCTGGACAGGCTGGATCAA
>JAAGNO010028239.1:5463-20023 GCA_033439905.1 Ceryle rudis | reverse complement strand
TTACAGACATAGGTTTATAAAATCCTTCTATAGACACACAACTATAAGCAAGACTCTTGACTGTCACCACTACACCTTAATACCAAAGCAGCTGGTGGACTGGATTTAAAAGCTGGATGGTTAAGCAGTCAACCCCAGTCACTGCTTATAATGCCACACATATGCCATGCCAAGCTTGGCTGCAGTTTCGATAAAACTGCAGAATTAATGAACAGTGAGAACACAGACATAATGTATCTAAATTTTAGTAACGCACTTGATCAAGTGCCTTACAAAATCTCATTTGCCTGAACAATTCAGACTGGTTTTGATGGGGGTACTGCCACACATTTAAACAAAAGATAAGAGATGACAATGTTATGGCAGAGTAGCGACAAAATGCAGTGTTTCAAATATATACAGACATGAAACTCCTCTTACACCCAAGAAAACCTTAGCAATATATGTCATAAAGGCAGTATGGGAAGCACATTGATCAATTTGACCACCCTATGACATTGATTTCTTAAATTGAAGAAGGGAGTTAACTTACAGATTAAAGATGAGCATGAAGTTAGCTGAACAGTGGCTAATTGTTCCTAGGGATGGGATCAAGTGACAGATGTGCCTCAGTAGGCACGGATTTCTCAGGTAATATAAGACAACTTGTATCCCCCATATCACACTGCTCAATAACAATGAGGTTTATTCATATTTCCAGGATCTCTATCAGGATGGACCCTGCATTGGTAGGGACCCTGTAGCTTTGGCAGCAGCATTGAACCTGATATGAGCTGTGCATACAGAAAAAAGGCAGTTGGAGAAGAAATACAGCCAGGCTTTACCTGGGGATTCTGCAAGTGAAGCACTATAGATGAGTTCTACTCTTTCTGCTATACCTAACCTATAGGACACAGAAATTCACCATGAAAGGTCCTACATCACAGCACCAATATTTATTTGACAAGAATTAGGCTGCCACTAGAATAGGCAAAATGGGGAACTAGAATCTAGTTTTAGTGTTTGCAGCATCCTTACCAAAATTCTCCTGGAAGAGGAGTTAAGGGGTATCTCTAACTAAACTTGTAGGCCGTACTGCATGCAACAAGTGCATGAAAGCTTGGCTTAAAAAAAAAACTTAAAAAAAAAAAAAAAAGAGATATTTAATTTCAAAGGATGGAAACTGTTACTCTGACTGTCACTTTGGGAGGGAAGGTAGCTCAGAACAGAGAGCTGCAAGAGAAACAGTTCTGAAAGCAGAATTGCTGAGGGACATTTCCATTCAGAAGTGGAGGACAAATTGAGCTTATTTAATGAAATATGGTACAAATGCCAAAACCTTTGTTTTCCTTTGCTCATGAATATCTATTAGAGTTGAAGAGAAGGAAGTGTTCTGTAAAATTCTGTCGAGACTGAAGAAGGTTAAACAGTTATGGGAGCGGAAAGAGAAGTCAAAAGAGCAGACGTGAGGAGCTGACAATTTTATTAAAAAAGAACACTAAAATGGATCACACTTATGTGACCATTGAGAATTTGGAATGCCTACAAATACCCGAACAAACAAAAAATCCCAGGGCTAGACTAAAATTCAGGCAATAGAGGAGGAAATGACAAGGGAATGAAAAGGGAATAAGGCTCTAACTGAAGGGTGTGAAGAGCTTTTACATAGCGAAGAATCAGATTATGAAGCAGTTTCTTAAGGCAAATGATGGCTGGTTGCACAAGTGCTTGATACATTTAAAACAAGACTGGACAAAACACAGATGGAACTCCACAGAGCAGCCTCTTACTGACCCACAGAACTTCAAAGATTAAGTAATCAGTATCTCTTACAAAGTTACAAAGAGGTGCTTAGTCCTGCTGCCTTACTACTTCAGGGAGACATTTCACAAGGTGAAACATGCAGAGTCCAGCTTCATTTGAAATAGCCAATTATTTGCTGACACAGAGTTGCCAGCATCTAGGACAGGTGATCTATATGGGGAGGGGGGATAATCTCCCTTGGGGAATAAGCCCATTATTTCACCAAGGAGTAAATAAGAAATGTAAAGGTGAGGCTGGTGAGATACTTCAGAGGAAACAGCTCTACCTCTTGAGATGTCTCTGCCTGGACAGCCGAGCAGGGAGCTGGGAGCTGCTGACCCAGTGGCTGGGAAAGATCGGGCTGAAGCAGACCAGAAGGCTGGAGAGGCAGACAGTGATCTATGGGGACGGGTGCACTAGCTGTAGCAAGGCTGCCATGAATCTGCGAAACGCCTTCTGGAGCGACGCGGGGAGGCAGCAGTTCAGGCTGCAACTGCAAAGGCGGTGACATGACTATCGAAGGTTGCACAGGCAGCACGGGCACCTGGGCTCCAGCTTCCAAAGCATACTGAGTGTGTCCAGTCATCTGCTGCAACACAACAGACAACTATTAAAATACAGCTCTAATTAGAGGTGCTCGTGACTTACATAACAAGGTACTAAAGTCACCGGAGTTCACAGAATCACAGACTGGTTTGGGTTGGAACGCACCTTTAAAGGTCATCTAGTCCAGTCCCCCTGTAGTGGACAGGGACATCTTCAACTAGAGCAGGTTGCTCAGAGCCCCATCAAGCCTGACCTTGAACATCTCCAGAGATGGGCCCTCCACCAGCTCCCTGGGCAACCTGGTCCAGTGTTCCACCACTCTCATAGTACAGAACTTATTCCTAATGTCCAATCTAAATCTACCCTGCTCTAGTTTAAAACCACTGTCCCTCGTCCTATTGCTGCATGCCCTTTTACAGAGAAGCAGTTGTCATTCTGCAGTGAGACTGTATTTGTGTGGTCTCTGCTTGGAAAGGTAATGAGTTTAAACTGGCTTTGAAACAACAAAATAAAAAACTAAGGATTCTTCCTATATAATTACGACAACATGTGTATTGCCTTTTTAAAATGTTTTTTAATTGCTTGTTTTATAAAAACAAAGCCATATTTTGCTAAGAAATTAAAATCTTAAGATTATGAATTCATTGTCCTGAATAGTTTGCTCTGCTTTCGAGAAGACTAGAAGACTACCACAAAGTCCATGCAGAGAATATACTCTACTCAATCTAAATTAGGACTTGTCAAAAATCTGCTATATATGTAGAACCAGGAGCTGGTATACACCACACAATTAAGTCTCTTTTTACTGAATAAACACCAGGTCTTAAGGAACACATTGTTTTCCTTTCAGTTTAAACATTTAAGACACAACTTAACTCTTGACACTCTAAGCACCAAAGCCTCAATCCTGCAAACGCTTCCTCGTGTTACACACGCAGAAGAAGTTTCATTTATCTCAGTGGATTTCTTCAGTGCATTAAAATAACTCATGTGCGTAAGCGCGTTGTGGGAACTCGACTGCTGTGATTAGATGCCAACTACCTTAGAGACTATGCTGTTATTCTGCATAACACTTCTTTTGAGTTGTATATTTAAGAACAGAACATTCTCCTTTTAGGTACATCATGTATTTTCACCAAGGGGACTGAGCTTGTGAGAAGAAAAAGAAAGGGGAACATGGAAGAAAAAAGGATTTTTAGTACTAGGTAAAACTCGCCCTAATTTTTACTTTTTTTTTTTTTTTTAAAGTATCATCACCCAGAGATTTAGACTATTTGGAGAATATATTAAAAAAAAATAAAATCAAATCAAGACACGGATGAGAAGCGGGCCGTACAGTTTCATTACCGCATGCTTTCTGCGGATTCTGGGTACAAGCTAGAATTATTATTCCAGGTTTTAATGTGGATAAAAATAAAGATGCAACACATAACAGTTACAGGGCTGCTTAAGTGGAGGTTGTTAGAACAGCAACTGTGGTGTACATTACAGAAAAGAGGTGAATTTTTTTTTTTTTTGTATCTTATATAACTAGAATAATTCACAAAATGTTTTGATGTATGATTTATCTGGGCAAAACTAAACACCAACTGCCAAGGCAGCACTGCATTGGAAAGTCCTTATTTACAGAAATACCTATTAAAATTCCTCTAAAAAACAATGCATTTTTGAATATGCCCTTCCACTTCTTTTTGTCTGTAATAGCTAATTTTTATCCTAAAAATATTACTATGCATTCCTTCCATACACATTTGATAGCTAAGGACTGCGTGAGGATGCTTTGGGAACACCACTGCTGGCGTTTGCCATGCTTGCTGTGCCCATAATGGGCCTGATTCAGTTCCCCCTAAAGCCCCTGGAAAGATGGTGGCTGATGAGCTCAGCGGTAACTGTCTCGGGCTCTGCGTTATCTACATTTTCACAAACAGTATTTCTGTATCAAATCCATTGCATGAAGAGAGAAATTTGCAAATTCCTTAGTACTTTGAAGATGCCATGATTTGGAAGGTTGAAATGGGATGTTATGCATTTTAAGCAGTATGTTACAGCAAAGTGATGCAGCAGAACAGAGATTTTTCAAGAATTATTAACAGATTTAGTGCTCTCTCCTGCTTGGGTCAGATTGCATTTCATGTTGTCATATCACAGATGTGGCAGTAGAAGTATTTACAGACTCTGCCAACAAGTCCTGAGCCAGTTCTCTTGTAAATAGTGCTAATATTAGAAGCTTTGGTTTATGCTGCATTTCTTTTAAGAGGGAAAGGGCCTTCAGCTAGAATTCATTCTGGTCTGACAGACCTCTGACAGTCCGTGCAGTTTTCTGGAGTCGTTAAACATTTCCCTTTACTGTTTTAAAGCAGTTCTACATTAAAACAATTCTACCACTTTGGCCAGCTCACCCGTATTTTGCCACGAGCACACAACAGCCCACATGTCAAGCACAGACCAGAGTAAGGGCACCGGCGAGGCTGTGCGGCCGCTGCCACGGTTCGGCTGCCCTCCTGCCACTGGAGAATGGCAGCTCATACTTCTTTTGTATTGGAGATGGGAGAAGGAAGAGGGGATTCAAAAAGCGCCCATCTTGCCCACATTACAAAGCCCATTCGGTTATTCCCTATATCCTCGATATTCATCTGTCCCTGGATTAAGACCTCACCCGCTCCACTTGACTCCACAGCTGTTGCAAGCACCTCAAGGATTGAGGTTAAGAAGTTAACAAAATGTCTTAAGAGCAAGGAAAAGAAAACCTCCCCACTGTCTGTTTACAACTGAGCAAGTCCCGGGAACGCCTGCGTTTAGTAACCGCCCTACGGTCCAGTATCGACACAGCCCCATGCCCAGTGGATTACCTGGTGACCAGCCCCAGGAGCAGCCAGAGTCTGTTCTGAGGGATGAATTATGCTTGGCTGAAGTGACTGAGGAGGTGGAGGTTGCTGCGGCTGGGACACTGCTTGCGTGCTCTGAGTGTGATGGGGCGAGGGCGCTTCGCTCTGAATGATCTGCTGGAAGGTGGTCTGGTACATCTGCTGCTGGGGGAGCTGGGGCACCCCGTGATGTGGTGGCAACGCTGGCACTCCTGGCGGAGCCACAGCAAGCAGCGGTATCGTAGCAGCCGACATATTTGGCACTATTGTTTGGCAGGGCAAGACCAAAGAAGCCACAGTGGTATGAGGAAGATTGACTGCCTGCATGGGGAGGGCGGGGGAGTTTGGTGCCATAGGCAGAGTGGGGTTCATGGGGAGGCTGGGTAAAATCACGGCCGGAGCAAAATACTGAGAAGGAGCAGGTATGGGGGGCACGTTTGCAGCAGGTATGTCAGAGAGGTTTGGAGGAAGGCTGTCAAGTCCTGCCAGAGGAGTAATTGCAGGAATGACAGGAAACTGAGGAATCTGAAAAAAATATAATATCACATAAATTGCAAGCGCTTTCACTGATGGTACAAAGTAGTTTCATTTGCCATACAAGTATGTAAAATTCCCCTGTGCCATGACGATAATTATGTCTGTTTGTTAATCACTTCCATTCATTTCCTGAGGTTTATAAACAGTAATAAAAATTGATTTATGCTTAAATCATTAATAAAAGAGAAAAAAAAAATCATTTAAGGGGGATGTTTTTATACCTTAGAAGCATGAAACTATTTCTAATGCTAGCTTGAAGCCTTCAAGAAACATACTAATTAAAAGTTGCTTTCATTTTAACAGAAATGAAAAAGAATTGGACCAGACAAAATGCAAAACACTTTCATGCAAAATTCAGTAAGACAATTTAAACCCCTTGTCTTTAAACAGGCTGGCTGCAACCCAGGCAGCACGGAAGGTCCCATAAAATGATTTTTACAATCAAAACCTCCTGGCAAAGTAGTGGACTGTAACTATCCTGTCATCACAGAAGCAGCTTGCTTCTTCCCTCTGGCGCAAGCTGCTTCCCATCATGGTGGCTGTCACTGGCAAACACATTAATAGCACCAACAAACACTTCCAGGCCAAGGAAAGGGTCTCTCCCTGCTACTGGAAACAGAAACTGAGAGCTAGGGAAGGGGGGCAGGTGGGTGGTGGGGAAAGTGGTAAAGTCAGGAGCTTAGAAAAAGAAAAAAAAATGGGCAACTTCTCATGCTCTGAAGCCTGGGATGTGGGAGACGTATGCCAGAGGGGAAGGTGAAAAAAAAAAAAAAAAGAAAAAAGAAAAAAAAAAAGACATAAATAAATGCAGTTATTGCAATTTTGTAACTGCCATTAACTGGATTCTCTAGGCATGACACAGGATTGCTCACAAAGGAGATTATTTTTTTTCCACCAAACAAAACCAAATAGTAAAGAAATATACAGGAATTAGGAGAAAGCTATATTTTTATGAACTAATTAAATTGGCATGCATTCAAAACAACCACACAAAAACTGCAAGTCATGTTAATTACTAGCCGGAAAGCTTTACTCAGACAGATATATTCACACACTGTCTTCACAGATGTTACCTGGGAAGGGGCCACGGGTGGAAGCTGTGGTGGGACAGTCGAAATTTGAAGGGGTTTTAATGGTGTACTGCTAGCTGCCACCTGAGAGGTCTGGGGTTGATACTGGGGTAACAGATGGGTTGCAGGCTGGATTGGGCAAACTGGCTGGCTGGCAAGCACCTGCTGCAGAGAAGCTTGCTGTGATATGGGTTGCTGCTAGGAAAGAAAAGAAGAATAAAAAAGGTCAGAGCCTATTTATTATGAAAGAATCGGTTCCCTGGACACAGCCACCTATTTCTCTCTCTGCTTCAAGCTGCACAATCAGAACAGAACCATCGTTCAGCGTAGGGACAGTTTACAGAAGAGAAGGGCACTCCTAATTTAAACACTGTACAAGAGCCTATGTTTAAAATACATTTAAATGCAAGATACATTACCCAAAAAGACAAGTTCTAACTGTCTTGGAAAGGTTATTTGTAATGACTCAGACTCTTTAAATCCCAGAGTGTTCTAGTTGGCCCTGTACAATCCCCACCTACTAACTGTAAAGATTCATTCCTACTATGTAGATTATACCCAGCTAATCTTGGCATTCAAAGCTGACTACATAATGTAGCAGACATTGAAATATACAACACTTATTATCTGAGACATGAATAAAACACAATTATTATAGTAAAAGCTGGATCCCAGTTATGTCTGAGGTGCAGTAGTAACAATGTGGCAGAAAAAAAATCAGTTTTACCCTTCCAGGGAAAACAGTGCTCCACTGGCCTGCCAGATTTTATGTGGTAGGATAGAAATAGAAAGCTGCATTAAAGCTGAAAATAATCAGTAACAAACTTTTATATTTTTCATGCTACTGGTATCTCCTTTTTCAGTTCCTCTAATTAATGCTGAAAATACTTTAAAAAAATAAAATCTTCTGTTGCAGAAGCACGGCATCCAGGGACCAAGTTCGCTTGGGACTGACCTACTTGGGACCACAAGATTGATTCCTTCTCCCAGGCTCTGCAGCAAATAGAACTTTAACACCATGCCCAATGGTCAAAAGGTATCTTTAAAATGAATACCCAAGCATAATTTTTCATCTTCACCATTCCCGCCATAAATCAGTATCATAATATTTTGCTCTGCACTTCTTTCAGTGGCAGGATTCTTCCACCAGTTTTTAAATAAAACTGTAGAAGTAGTATCAAGGAAGCAAGAAGCCATCTGCTTTTACATAGCTAAAATTTAATCATGGCTGCTAAGTCTCCAGTACAAGGATCAGGGAACAAGAGTCTTCGGTGACTGGCAGCACGTGTCCGGAGCTGAATGCAGCGAATGCCACAAGCAGTGCAAGACATGCTGGAGATTGCATTGAGTAACTCTGCACAGCACCAGCTCAGCTCCTGTGGGTTTATTGCTCCTGCCCAAATATTTGCCTTGCCACATTAAAGAAAAAAAATGATGCAGCTCTGTATTGTGGCTTCTGCCATTCTAGGTTTTAGAAAAGCCAGGGCATTTACCCAATTAAAATCCCAAACTCAAGGGAATGGCAGCACTGATGCAAACAAGCGGCTCAGCAGGAGCTGGCCTGGCACTGGTGATGAGACAGAGCAAACTGGCTGAGATGGAGCCCACCTGCATCGGCGGGGGACCCCATTCATCCCACAGCATAAGCTCTGCAACACAGGAAAATCCTGCCAGACACAACCCAACCTCAGGAGCAGAAGAGTCATGCACACAGGGTGCTGAGCTGGAGGTAATTAACTTTGCCAGCACCCAAAGCCAGCTCAGTTATCTTGCCATCCCTGGCTGCATTAATCTGCAGCTCAGTCAGGCTGTCCGCAGATAACTGAGGATTGAGCACAAGCTTTGACTTGAGAGGACACTACATTAAAATTAGAAAAATCATGCTCATGGAAACTAAGCAGCTTCCTACAGCCTCAATTTCAAATGCAACTTGTATTTTACAAAATGCTTGTGAACTGGATGAGGCACAGGGAAGGGAAAATATCCTAATGAATTATGCTCATCTTGCCTCATTATAACCTTAACATTATAAATGCAGATACTCAAACTAGAAATAAAAAAAAGAGATGCAATGCAACATTGATCCCATGTGACTGAGCCATCAGTGTATATTCGTACCAGATCAATATGTTCCATTCTGTTAGGCAGATGAATTTTCTCACCCTGATTTCCCATTCTTTTGCTGACCTGCCCTACTGTTCTTTTACAAAAGACTGCAGATCTCCACTGTTCGTGGCATCATGCCTGGAGACTCTGGGAACACCAGACCTACTTCTGTCTCTGAGGCACACAGGTGTTCTGGGAAGTTCTGCACCAAAACTTCATTTTACCTACTTCTGTAATAATAATACTGTAAAAAGCCAGTCTTTTATTTGGCTTTCTGGCAAGATTATAGAACAGACAGACTAGTTCTTAAATCCGTTTACTGTCAGGGATAGAATTATTTCAAGAGACAGCAACACTGTGAGGAAAAGGCATGTGAAACAAATTGAGCAAGTTGGGCAATTATCCTATTCCAAACCAGCATTTACTCATGGGGGAAATAAACAACAGATTTTGAACTGTCAACATAAAGCTCCAGAGGTCATTAGAGAGATCTGTGCAACTGGTGAGGTCCTAAATTTGCATAAGTGTAAAATTTTTGGCTGAAACAACCATGAGAATAACCCTGCCCATTAGAAAAAACCACAACTGATAGATAACCAAATTTCACATGTGCATATGTTTTTCAAGGAGACCAAATTACATTGTTCCTGTGCCGATGCTTTCAGAAGAACAGGGCATGTTAAAAAATAAATAAATAAAAGGCAAACTATGAGATAAATGTTGATTAGTACAAGATAGTACACTGAAATCAACTCAAGGCTTTAAGCTGATGCTGTTAAGCCCCAACAAGAGTCTTAAACTATCACACAACAATTGTCCTCAAGCCTGTTACTCTTCCATCCCTTAAACCCAACACCCTTCGCCCCATCCTTACATCTCTCAACTGACAAGTTTCATAGTTTTAAACCCTTAAGACTTGCTACAGGTATGGGCTGGAACAGTGCATGGGTAAGGAATGGGATGAGAAAAGCGCTCTTTAGCAGCAGCCAAGCCCTCACCTGCTGGCCAGCCAGCACTGGCTGCGGCTGCCCCAGCTGCAGGGAGGCGACGGTGGTGGGCTGGACGACAGGGAAGGGCATGGCCGGCTCCTGGTAGTGCTGGGGCCGCTGGGACACCACTGTGGGCGCAGCTGGAACGGCGGGGAGACCAGGCTGCAGGAGGGAGAGCATGGCTTTAGAGAAGAACAACCCTCACGTTAAGAGCCTCTACACCACTGTTCATCAAGAATATAATTGCAAGCAAACAGTCTCCACATTACTTGTTGCAAAACAGAGAGGAAAAAAAAACAGGAAAACTTATCTGCAAGGAATGGAAGGTCATTTAATCTAAAAACATGGAAAAGAAAATCATCAAGTTCCAAAACAGACAACCAAACTGGAAGGAAGTGTGCAGACTAGTAAAACCACTCAAAGCACACAGACAGTGACTGAGAACATACCAACAGCAGCAACAAGCCATTAACTGGGCGGAATGGAAATTTATCTTCACAAGCATTTTTATAATTTCATAAAGAGTATTTTATCTTCAAAAAACCCCAGGTAATTTACTTAAAGTAGATGCCAAGAAAACAAACAGGGACGTGAGAAACAAACTGAAACCACAGTTGCAGTGAAAATGGAAAAAAAAACCCAAAAAACTAAAAGAAATTCAGATAAGGTTTGTAAAAACAGCAATTCTCTAAAACTTAAGCTCAAAGTAGGTAAATTACAAATAAACAGTATGTCAGACTGAGGTTTATAAGCCTAAAACCAAAAACGTTATGTGCTTGTTATCTTGGCAAATAATCTCCCAGATAAATACAGTGATTTTTTTTTTTCTTCCCTTAAAAATGGAAGATTTTTGAGCCAGACTTTAGTTGCCTGTGTTTGCTGAGATTTTCAAACCTTGGAACTTTTTACCTAAGTTATCACAGGAAGAAAGAAAATATGGAAACCCCTTCAGAAAATAAAAAGCTATGAGCTGTATTTTGCTTGTGAATAAAAGTTATTATCTTTCCAAACCCCCAATCACAAAAATAGTAATGCACTTAAGTTAAAATTACTGAAACCTGTCAATGGAAAGAAGAAATCTTCTCTAAAAGGGTATGCTGCACAGCTCAATTTAGTAACAAAAATACTACTCAAGATGTGCCTTTTGAGTGTTACATTTAGAGTTGTTCAGTTACAGCTTCAGGTGAACAAGAAAGGAGGAAGGATGCATCCCTGGGGACGTATGCATATAGTAAAGGTGGTTTCCATAGTGAAGGACGCTGGCTACAGATACCAACAATTAATTTTTTTTCTTTGGGTAAACAGAGTCATTTCTCAATGCATTCACAAAATACAGTTCATAACTCCTTGCAGACATTTTGGAAAATACATGGTAAAACCAGGGAAAATTATGTGCTTCCCAAGTAGGCAGGGTAAATCTGGATCAAGCAGGAAAAAAATGATTGGTCCTGCATTTTATTTCTTCTTAAGTCCAATAGGACAATATAAAAAAAAGCCATTGACCTACCACATCATTACTGTCATTTTTACTAGGCAGGTTGTTTCCACGGCTCGGAGTAGCTGCCGTCACCAGCTTGCTCCCTGCCAGCTGTTTTCCCAGCACATACTTTACAACAGGGCTGGGATGATCCAGGCACATGGGCTTCTCTGCCATCCGAGGTTTCAGAAGGCAGAATGTCTTCTGCAGCTCTTGCAGATCTCATGGGAGAAGAACCGGTCTTTTGACTAATTATGTATTGTAAAGATTCACGTAACAGAGGCAGGTCTAAACTTCTGCCACATGGCCTGATTATTTGGACAAGACGATTGAGACACTGAGTTTTCTGGGAGATGGCTACGGGGAGAGAGAGCAGTTTAAACAAGCATCAAGACCTCTGACACGTTTTTATATTGGCCAGACTGAAAAAAAACAGGCTTGAGGAAACATTAGCCCTGTAGGTAAGGTTTGCAGAGGTCCCCAGAGCTACCCGAGGTGATGCTCCTGTTGCCTCTTCTCTGTGTTGTGCCTCTCAGTGGAAGGACCCTAAAATTTATGCTGGCTTGTGTATGTTTGCTCTTGCACCAGTAATTCCGTTAATTGCTTTTGGTCAAGGTCACAACAGCACAAAACCAGGAGCAAGTGTGAATGTCCAAGTGGGCTACCAACGCCTGAGTTTGAAGCCTCGGTAACGCGCGTACGTTAACCATCCTGGGCAACATTAAATGCAAACCCAGAGACAGAAAGGCAGTGACTGGATGTGTGACCATTGTCACAACTGGAAGAAACATCAGACTCAAGAGGCTCTTGAACAAATGTAGAACCAATAATGTCTGGCTATACCAACAGCAATCAAAACCAAACAGAACATTTCTCCAGTCCGTGCATGAGTTTAAAAGTAATCATTGCAAATCTACTAATGTAGTTCAGCAACATCTTTTACTGAAAGTATGACACCTGCCAGTGAAGCATTTCCTCAGAACGGCAAATATAGTGACCCATATACCATACACAAAGCCCACATTTCAGATCAATGGGAAACGTATTACTAAGCAAGTTACTATCAATGGAGGCGAGTGAGGCATATGTAAAGCAAGTCCTGGAAGCCATACCTAATGAAAACAAAAGCATAAAAGAGCTATTATGTACGACCTAGGATACAAAATGATTTTGAAAAGTTGTAGACTTACTCCTGAGGGCTGCTGGTAGTGCCCCAGCTGCTGAAGGCTATGGGGCACAGCCTGGCTCTCGCTCAGAGGTGGGCTATACACCCGTTGGATAGCAGGAGGTACTGGTTCAGGCAGAGACGAGTAGATGACACTTTGCTGGCTGCTTTGGGAGTCTGAATAAACAGTGGACCCCTGGCCACTGTCAAATGTGCTGTCAGCTGAAAGAACAGTGTTTTTTTATTAGAAGTTCAACAACTCCAAACATTCAAGCAATGATTTTAGAGCAAGGTCAACACTGCTTTATGTAATTAGCATCTTTACTACCCTAACCTTTTCTATTATATAAATAAATTATACAACACAAATGTTATTTTCTACAAAAGGCACATGCTGCTTTTCTTAAGTCAAAAGCCATCCCCATGGATTTCTGGGCAGGATGGTATTTTAGGCACATTGATATTTCCTTTAAAGGGCATAAGGTTGACTTCACAAATTGCAGATGTTTATAGATTTTGGAGGCTGAAAGGAAACACCAACTGTAATGTTCATAGCAGATCATGGAGCCTTTTAGAGTTAGATCTCCCAGGGATGCACTAACTTTAACACCTTTTTTATTAGTAGAACTGGGAATTACAAAATTCCTTATCTTATACACTTTATTAGTTCAGCAAATCGTAACCTCTTGAGTATATAGTATATATCTTCATCTTGACTTCAAGAAGAAGAATGGGTAAAAACATAATTTGCAGCTTTGCAGTGATGTAGGAGCACCATTCAGAGCTCTGTCGGAGCCCATTAGGCTTCTGTTTACCCAGCTAACCTACAGAATTGCACATCTGCAGGTACTGGTCAAGCATCATATTTTTTGTCCAAAAAAAAACTGTACTATAGAGTATTAGTGATTAAAAATGGTTCTTTTTCACAACTTTTGAAGCCTGTAAAGTACAGGTGCCCAGTTCTTAAACATAAGCTACTGTCTTCTTCATTTGAGAAATTAAATGAGACAAAAACTGTAGCTGTAAGCATCAAAATGACAAATAGCTTGTAACAGATTCAAAATGTAAAACTGAAAGAAACCTGTAACACAGTTACAGAAAAAAAAAAAAAAGGCTTCAATTGCAGATAAACTTAAATGCCATTTCTTTTTCTGACCCTTTCCACCCTCTCTTTTTTCCATATTCCAAATAAAGTTTTGCTTATGTAGCTTTTAAATAACAAATTATTTTTTAATAGCACTAGAAAAGAAGCCAAGGATTTCTCCTGCATACACAATTTCATTGTATTACAAGCAATTACTTAAACCCTCAAAGGAAAAAAAAAAAAGGGTATGATGGTAGAGTGCTAAAGTAAAAGCTGTGAGTCTCAGATTTTTATAGAGGAACATTCATTACACACATTAATTCAGATTTTTATATTTGACCTGAGATTATTATACAAATTGGTAGAACCGTAATTTGTGGAGGTTTTATGCCTAACAAACTAAGAAAATGTTCAAAGACATCTGATAATGAGTTGTCAAATAGTACCTAGCATTGGTTAAAAGTTGAGGAGGAGTAGGAAATAAGGTGGGGGGGGGGTTATATTTAGTATAATATTCTGCCAACTCATGTCCAACAGAACCACGGGAAGCTCACTGTACCACTGGAAACAAAAAAAAGTCCTAACTGTGGTGTTTCTCAAAGGAATAAACACGAAATAAGTATAGGAGGAAAAAAAAAAAAAGAAGATCAATTTAGCTTGAGAAAAAAAGCTTTGTAACTACTGCAGTATTCTCAGTGTTATGCAAATGTGGTCATTTCTCATATCTTGTAAAGGTTTGTTTTCTTGTAGAGGCATGTTTGGTCACATCAGTATTCAAAGCAGACTTCTGCATAGTAATTTATACAATACCTGAATTAAAGCAGCAGCTGTCTCTTCGCTAAAGATAATACATCTTTCAATATTGCTTACATAAAAGTCCAGAACAGCAAAACAAAAACATTAGGATAATGGTTTAATAGCAAAACATGTACATTAGATT
>JAAGNO010028236.1:13356-23971 GCA_033439905.1 Ceryle rudis | reverse complement strand
GAGGAGTCCAAACCAGTTCCAAATTAAAAGAAGAAAATAAGGAAAGGGTTTGGTTTTCACATGAGAAATTGATGAGTGGTGCGGGGATGGGGAGGGAAGAAAGGAAAAAAAAAAAAAAAAAGAATTCTGAAGATATTTCACCTCAGCCTGGTGAAAAACTCCCCAAAATGGGGTTGTTGCCAAGGCTGAGACTTTGCAGGATCAGGCAGCTGCACTTTCCCCCCCTTCTCCTCCAAGTCACTTGGTGCAAGGGTATTTGAAATGTGAAGGTTTTTATGCCCCCTAAGGATGCCCGTTGGGTTTTTCAATGTTGATTATCAATTTTATCCCAATTAATGTGTTTCTCTTCAACCCTGGCAGAACCTTGGCAAGGTTTTGCCCCGTAACACCCATCTGCAGCAGGGACAGACTTGCCACGCTCACATTTCTCTGGCCTCTGCCTGGTTTTACAACTCTGGAGGCTTTTGTCCTCCCATACAGGCAGGAAAACCTCTAGAAGATGGAAATTTTGGGGAACTTCTTCCAGGATGTGGAAGGACAGTCCCAGGTGCACCACAGAGGTAAGAATAAGGTATGTCGTGGAAAAAACCCAAACCTTCCAACTCCTCAAACTCACTGATGTCCAAACTCAGATTGTCCCAAGATGGTAGCAAGCAGGAAACAGCCCTCCCAGTCTGGGGTCCCCAGTGTCATTTTGGTATTGGTGTGGCCAGAGAGAGGTCTTTTGCAATGCTCAACTGTTTTGCAAACAAAAGTGCTTTGTGCTACAAAGACGATGGGGATGGAGATGTCCCTGCTGGAATCAGGGGTTGCTCCATGGGATCTGGGGCTCAGACACCCAAAGGAGTCAGATCTTTGGTGGAGGATCCTTCCAAAGGCCATCACAGGTTTGCATCTGGGCTGGAGGCTCCTGGTGGCCCCAGGACCCTGCCCAGCCCTGCCTGCTTGTCAGAGCTTCTCTCTGAAGCTGCTTGGACATGCCATTGTCACCTTGTTCCATCAAAGGCCTGGTGGGGTGCGGTCATCCCTTGGAAGGGACAAATCCTACCACAATTAGGGAAAATCCTCTGAGAAACCTCAAGAAAGGTTAGAGCAGCCAATGCCAACCCTGGGTGGGCTGCAGGTGGGAAGAGGGAGATGTTCTTGCTCTTTGACTGCACACTAGTGATGGTCACAGCTGCTCCTTTCTAAAAGAGGAGCCATGATTCTGGAAGTTCTTGAAGGAGCATCTTTGAGCTTCTCACCCAGCCCCTGAAGATTCTGGCCACTGTCTGAGAGGCAGTGACAGGTAATGGTAAGAGATCAACTTTGGCTTCAGTCCTGGGTAGAACATTTTTCTCCTAATCACCTCCAGCTATTGGCTGACACACACCAGGATCCTGGACACACCAGGACTGCTCCAGCAATTCACTCCTCTCTCATTTTCATTTGAAGCTTTCGTCTCCTGGACTCATGTTTTCCTTTCCCCTCCTTCACCAAGACCTGGAGGGTGGCCTGTTTATCCAAATCTTTGGAGCCTTTGGATGTATCTTTGGGCAAGCAAAGCTGCTTGCAGGCTTCAACACAAGTAGCTGGGTGTGAAACTTCATTAGAAAGACTTCTTCTCAACAAGAGTGAGGGAAATCACCATCTGGCCTGCAGACCTTGATCCTGCTTCTCAGGGAAACAGCTGTGGGCTCATTTATTGCAGAGGGATGAGCTTTCTGTAAGGCTTCACGGTCCCCAGAGCTGATGAAACCCTTCAGCTCACTCTCTGTGGTGAGGAAGCAGTGATAGATGAGAGTTATTTCCCACCCGTCCCCTCTGGTGGATGTCCATTAAAAATGATTTCCCCCTGTGCTTGTTGCAGATGCACCAGAGCTGATTCTCAACAAACTTCGGCTTCCCCCGGCTTGGCTTGTGTCCTGCCTTTCCTCGACCTCCATGGGGTAAGAAGAACTGGAGTCAGCACCATTACCCAGTACCTCAATTAGTGCTGATGAGCCAGGGGGACATCGCAAGGCAATGCCTGAAGCTTGGCAGGAGGTATCTAACTAGCTTCTTGAAATATATGGGATTCCTTGGGTGGTGCTAAACTCCACCCTGGTTTGACTCAACCCAGGTTTGACTAGCCATGGAAGAAGATTTTGTGCCTGGGGTGGACAGTGGGGGCTTCACCAGCGTTTCTCTCCTATGGTGTCTCCCTGGAGTGATGTTGTTTTCATCCTTTCACTCCCTGTGGGCTGCAGATGTTGAGTGTGGTCCTTGCTGAAAGCTCAGAAGCCCCTTGGACCCTGTTTGGCTCAGATTGCTGATAGCCTTGCATGCTTCAGGGTGGGTTAGGACTCATCCACCCTGATTTTGCTGGTCTGGGGGTGGAAGGAGGGGGTTGAGCATGTAAATACACACGGGATGGGAGCTCTGGCTATTGACCTGGCCAACAGATGTTTCATGAACAATGTCTGGGCACTCAGAATGTGGGTCCCCCTCTGCCTACCTGAGGGAGATGTCTCCATCCCATGCTCTGGCACCACATCCCATTGGGGTAGAGAAGCACTTTAAAAGGCCCAGAGGAACCACTTAAAATGTCTCTGGTAACATTTTGAACTCAACTGTCACCTGCTCAGAGATCAGCCAAGGGATATAGAAGATGTGGGAATGTTATCGTTTCTGGCACAGGGCGAGAGTCTGGCATCCCCCAGCCCCAGCAGGAAGACAAAACTGATACCCCAGAAATCAAGGCTTGGTTCACCCCTCTGATGCAGGGACCAGCTGTTCCTGGGCACCTCCAGCAGTTTTGGGTCTTCGGGCTACAACTGAAGCCCTGCTATTGCCAAAATCAGTGTGAACCTGTGCTCAGGTACCTGGGGAAGGGAAGGTTAAGGAAAGGTGTGATGTCCAAGTAGATTCATTACGCCTTCCTAAAACAAACTGTCTCCCAGAGATGATGGGGTCTTCAACTTAGTTCAGTGCCTCTCCAAAGTGAATTAAACTATCTGAAGACTGTAGGTTAGAATCATAGAATCATTTGGGTTGGAAAAGATCTTTAAGATCATTGAGTCCAAAGAACAGGGACAGGAGAAGGTCTGTTTAGCTGCATCCACACAAGTGACGGCTGCTCCACCTTTGCAACCATCTTGTCCCTTGTGGTGGGGTGGTTGTCCTCTCTCACTGAGGCTTTCCTGGAGTTGAGAGAAGAGAGTGTGTGGTGGAGGAAGAAGGTGTGAGCGTGTAGTTCTTACCCATTGCAACTGTTTCAGGCTGTCCCATGCCTTGTGCATGCTCTGAATAGTTGGGAATGGGATGTTCAGCCCTTCCTGGATAGTGGCTGCAACCAGATGACTTGGGGACACCAGGAAAGGGCTGATGCATATGCCAGGAGGTCCTGTAGGACCCTGAGAGCGTGAGTGTTTGTCAGTGTCAGCTCCTGCTTGTGCTTTTTGGTGTCTGCAGCTACCAACACAGCCTTGCATGGGAGGGTGACAACTACAGTTGCCCACCTCCACTGTGGTTCCATCTTCACACAGTTCGGGTTGCACCTCACCCCCTTTGAACTGGGTGGCAGTGGATCCCAAAGATCTCAGGGGACCAGGAGACCAGAGCAGACTGCAAGGCAGGGAGGGACTCAATGCTTAATAAACTGCTTTCCTGGGCAACCAGCCTTGAGACAGACTTTCCCTATGGCTGCAAAGGTGAAAAGCAGCCAAAACAACCCTGAAGACACACTGTGTTTGAAGGAATAGTGTATACACATGGTTGTCACCCCCAGAGTCCATCCTGCTACCAGAATGACCCGTGTAAATGTGACTCTATTTCTTTTTTACCTGCAGATGATGAAAACTACCTGAGAGAGAAGCTGGAGCACGGAGTTGAATCCATTTCCCATCTTTCAGCATGTGACCACTGGAGCTGGGTGGTGAAACCCATCTCCATCTCCATCTCACGAGCATGCACTAGGGTGTATTTTGATGGTTTACTTACCCAGAAACCACTTTGCTGTTGGGAAGGATCGATGCAGGACAACTTCCTCATGGGAGGCAGATCCACATGCCAGACATGGAGACTGCACGGTGATTTTATTAAGGGGAAATAGATAAGAGAAGGCAGCACCTAAAAAAGAATGATGGAAGGTGTCAACGTGCCGGTTCATCCTCACCAGTCTGCTTTAAAAAGCAAACTGGGACCGGTTTAGCTGTCACTGGTTGGCTACCGCAGCTTGTAGATCCCTGCTTCAATCTTTGCTCACTTAGGGCATCGGAGAAGAGATTTTGCTGCAAGACTGAGCACGTCACAGCATGAAAATAACCCTAGGTGACCCTGGGGGAGGAGGAAGCTGTGCTACGAACAGCCTGGAGCACCCAGGGGAGCTGGGTGGGGGTGAAGAGGACTCCCATCTCCCCAAAGTTTCTCTGAAAATGACCCAACTTCTGAAAAATGCAGGTTTGCCACAAAGGGCCCTCACACGTCTCCCTCGTGCGTCTGTGCTCTCCAGGAGCAGGACGCCTTCCCACCTCTCCACAACCTCTCTCCCTCTCACCGAGCTCAATTTCCTTTTGTGAATCATCATTTAAAGCCCAAATGTGGGCAGCTGAAGAGGATCTTATTAAAGTTTCATCACTACAACCACTCTGCTCCTGGGGAAAATAAGACACGGTGACTTGTGGTGGTATCACACCAGAAGCCTTGACAGCAAAAACAGGTACCTCAAATACCGGCACAGAAGTTTTGCCTGGCGCAGGGGTGATGTGAGGTTCTGTTTACTGCTTCCAGCACCACAACTGCATAGAGAGGACTCTGACCTGAATGCTCTGTAGGTCCATAGAAAGGCAGAAGGGAGATTTCTGGATTGCTTTGTCCCTTATGTAATAATCTCTAAGACACAATTTGTATTTTCCAGGCTGTGAAGGCAGGAGGACCTTGCTGAGATACGAGATTGCCCATCTCCCATCTCTTTGTAACCCTACAGCGAATGGCCCTTCCTCTCCCACGAGGATGAGTTTTGGTGGGTTTCTCTTCCCTATAACTGAATTTTGGAAGGAATTTTTCACTCTTCCCAGCAGCTCTGCAGCAGCAAGTCATTGTAGAATAATAGAATGGGTTGGGTTGGAAGAGACCTTAAAGATCATCTCATTCCAACCCCCTGCCTGGGGCAGGGACACCTCCCACTAGAGCAGGTTGCTCAGAGCCCCGTCCAACCTGGTCTTGAGCACTTCCAGGGATGGAGCATCCACAGCTTCTCTGGGCAACCTGTTCCAGTGTCTCAGCACCCTCAGAGTGAAGAACTTCTGCCTAATAGCTAATCTAAATCTCCCCTCTTTCTGTTTGAAACCATCACCCCATGTCCTATCCCTACACTCCCTGCTAAAGAGTCCATTCCCAGCTTTCCTGTAAACCCCCTTTAAGTAGTGGAAGTCCCTGTATGTCTCTCCAAGGTGGCCTTATAGCATCACGAAGGGCTTGGCTGTGGAGTCTCCTTCTCTGGAGACTTTCAAAACCCTCCTGGACCTGTTCCTGTGCAACCTGCTCTAGGTGGCCCTGTGTTGGCAGCGGGGGTTGGACAAGATGATCTCCAGAGGTCCCTTCCAATCCCTACCATTCTGTGACGCTGTGGAAGCTGTGATTCTTTGAGCTGGGACCTCATCAGAGGTAGGAGAGGAGCTGGGGACATGGAGTTTGATAGCTTTGTGGGGGTTGAATTATTGTTTTGTCTTTCTTGCCCTTTTTTTTTCACATTCTTGGGCCTCCAGTCTCTTGTTGCTGCTGTGGGTTCACAGAGGATTTACAGCTCTGGACATATGTAAAGCACTTGGCTGCCTGTAATGAGCCCACCCCACCTTCAGTGTTTCATGTTTCTGGCACTTAATTATCTCTGCTTTGAGGTTTTGATGCAAATGTAATATCAGGAATCCTCTGGGGGATTAAAAGGGCTGGGGCTGTTTTGCAGATTGCTACATAAGCTCCTCCAAAAATCACTTGGGCCAAGACCAAAGACCAACTTCACCACTCACAGCCTTCAGGCACGAAATAAAGCTTGGTTCTTGATGTTTTCCCTCTAAAGGAAGAAAAGTAAAAAGCTGTGGTGAAGAAAAAAAAATAACCCTAAACTCTCCAAATAGTCTTCAAGAGTTTCCTGCAGTGTTTTTCTCTGCTTTCTGTCTATAGCACCTCCCACCCCTTCTCCAAAGAGATGTTTGCACCTACCTTTGCACCACCACATACCTGTACACGTGCTATGTGCCTGCAGCTATGTGGGCTCCAGGGGGAAGAATGGGATGCATCACCTCAGGATGTTTATCCTGACAGCAAGTCTACACATAAAGTCTATTTATACCACATGGAATGAAGAATAAAAATAGCTGCTTCTCCTTTTTCCTGCCTCCTTAAGTGGGATTGCTCCCACTGGTGATGCTGCAGCAGCTGGACAAGGTAGGTAGGAGAGATGTTGCTCAAGAAATGCGATGGTTGCTTCTCTACAGGTGGGTTATACTGTTCCTCCAGCGTTTCTTTGCCACTGGGATCATGGCAATGGGTTGGCCCCTTGGCTTCGTGATCCATGGGGAGGTGCTTGGAGTAGTTTGAGGGGCAGGGTGGAACACATCTAGGGGGATGCAAGGCCCACTGGTGAAGCTCAGGTTGCTGGGCTAAGGGATGCCCAAGGCAAGTGAGGAATGAGGAGCTGTGCAGAGGAAGCCCAGTGGATCAAATGGGACTTGCTAGAGCGGTTTGGGGTGCAAAATGGGGCAGGGTGGACAGCCTGAGGCAGCTCCCACAGGAGCACCAGCTCCTGGGTGGGGGGAGATTGTTCTTTTTTTTTTCCTCCTAACACACATGGTGATGATGTGAGGGGCAACTCCATCTCTATTTGTACTCCTGCTTGTCCCACCTCAGAGGAGCAGAGCCGCCTTCCTGGCACAGAAAGCTTTTCAAGGCTTTTTCAGTATTTTCCTTCCTTCTCAAGGGTGTTGTGGCTGTAGGGTTGCAATTCCACCCTTGCAGTGGGTAGGGGATAGCGTTCACCAGCAGCCTCCCAGTGACACTGGCGAGGGGCTGTATATACTAATATCGTGACATAACGTTTACTATTGCTCCAAAAACCGATGGATATGACCCAAAAGAGCTGTGGACAGCATGCAAACCCCCACCACCTCCCACACATCACATGCGGTGGAGGCTTTTACAAGATGGACTTGCTGGTCCTCAGGTCCAGCCCTGCATTAGCTCACAGCCATTTGCTTCCACGACTTCTCCAGAGCCTAAATTACTCCTGCTCTAAAAATACCGCATAATTAATTAACCTACGTGAGCGCAATCCAGGCTGGTGACAGAGCGATGAACTTCTTTGTTGCTTTTCACTCCATCAGGAGCCAAGATGGGGGATTTTGGCAGCTCCCTCCCAAACAGCCTGTCTGCTCCAATCTGCTGGGCGCAGGCAGAGGAGGGTGGGTGATGCTCAGGGCCCGGCTGTCAGCTCTGGTGGTCATTTCAGGGACTGTATCATTATCATATTACTAAATTACACTGGCCCAGCCTCTTCATCTCTGGTGATCCATTTTCTTTTGTCAGGGTTGCTAAGGAACTGCCTGTGGGCATCGGATGCTGTGATGAGGTGAGTTTCACCTCTCCGCACCTCTGTGCAAGACTTCACTGGCTGGACGCGCAAGAAACCCCCTCCTGCAAAGGGGCTGAGTGTGCTCAAGCTATAGGTGTACGTATATTCATAGGTACAGCCCCACAGCTCAGCTCTGGAGCTGAGTGATCCGTATGAAATGAGTGATGGGGTCACTTCATGCTCCAAAATCACCTTCCGCTTCGCAAACTCCACAAGGAGCTTTTCACATGCTCAGGGTTGGTGGGTCATAGTGATGCTGCCAGGCTGGGGACAGGTTGCGCAGAGCGGTGGTGGCTGCCGCATCCCTGGCCCCATTGCAGGGGAGGTTGGCCTGGGCTCTGCGCACCCTGCACTGGTTGCAGATGGCCCTGCTCCCTGCAGGGTGTGGTTGGATTAGATGACCTTGGAAGGTTCCTTCCCACCCAAACTGTGCTCTGATTCTATGACTTTCTTTGCTTTTTTTAAGGCCTTTCTCCCATGTGTGTTCAGGAATCTTCTGGCTTCACCCTGTTTGGAGCAGCCCCAGCTCCCTGCACCTGGAAAGCAGCCGTTTCGCCAGCAAATCCTTCAGCCCTAAAAGTCTCCCCCACCCTGCAATCAAATAATTTCAAGAAACTCAATTAGAGTGACATGACATTTCCAAGGAAACACCGAGGACGCATTCCGGTAATATTTTGGCCCTGCCAAAGCAGTTCAGATGGCAAATCAATAGTAAACGTTTAAGGCTAGATGTATTTAAAAAGAAAAAAAAGAAAAATTAAATTAAATAATCAAGTTATCAATTTCCCATTACGCCCAAGCTCCCAGAGCGCTGATGGGAAATTCAAGCTGCATTTAGTACACCTCGCTGAGGACTGAGCAGCTTGATCTTACATTCTTGCCCACAAGATTGGTTTTCACTTCTCGGGTGTTCCAGACCCCTTGTGAATCTGAATTAAGTTGCCAGGCTCCCTGTGGAGATGCTGCTTGCTGCTTTGACCTGTGCCATAAGCACTCTTCATGGTGACGGGTCTTGGGCCAAATTACCCTCCTGCATTCCCTTCCCCATCAAAAAGATTCTGCCCTTCTCCTTTGGTTGCACCTTCACCATGAAACCAGGTGGCCAGATTTGTCCCCCAGGCTTGGCTGTGGGCTATGTGCGCTCCTCACCAAGCTTGGAGCCAAAAGCTGCCAAGAAATTCTGCTCGTAGGGAGGTGAAGTCCAGTTTTAAGTGATGGCACTGGGCTCGGAAGGAAAAATGGAGGTGTTGTACCATTTGTTTGGTGTCTGGGAATAACGAGGCAGAAAGAGATATTCCTCATGTTCTCAGGTTGGTCTCGGGTCCGAGGTGCCCCAGGTCCATTTGCTACCTACTGCTGCCTCCAGACCCTCACTGAGTTGCTGATTCACAGCTATAAAAATGGTCCCCATGACATTACCTTTGCTTGTTGTCTCCTCAAGGCTTGATGTCAACTTAACGTGCCTGTCAAGGGACTTGACCAGCCCACAGCAACGTGTCCTCCTCTTCTCTAAAGCCCTGGTGCAGCTGATAGCCGGAGTGGGTCAAAGATATGCAGGGCTGGCCTCCCTGGGGGAGCAACCAGAAGATGGAGAAGGGCTTTCTCCTCCTGGTTTTGGTAAGTGCCACTCTGTTATTAATGAGCTGGCTGGTGGCAATGGCCCCCAGGAGAGGATGTGGTTGCACCCTGAATTGGACAATGGCTCCTGTGAGCAACTCCTTTTTCCTGATGGAGACCCAACATTGCAGCACACAGCAAGGGCAGGGACAGGGCCTGGGGGCAGATGACCAGGAGGCCATGTCCTGGGAGGGTTTGGGTAGCGTGGACTCTGCAGGGCACTGCGATTCCAGCCCAGCTGTGGGATAGGGCAGGGCCACCTGGTGACCCCAAGCCATGTTGCTGGAGACATCGGGTGATTTGCACACCAAATCCACACAAGCAGCAGGTGGGTCGGGTGGAGTTATGCCCCACGCATCATCAGAGATGATGGTGCAGTCCCACACAGGTTAGCTTGATAGGAGAAGGTGGTAATGAGCAGTCGGACGTTTCCTCTGACGGCCAACCTGAAGCCTTTCTTCTTAAATCCTCCTCTTTGGGAAAACCTTCCTATCTTGCTGGGCCAAACCCAGCCCCTGGGCAGGGCTGGCCAAATGCTGGGCACTGGGTAACACCATCTTGGACGTCCCAAGAGGAACCAAGGACAGGGAGGTTGGTTTGTTGGTACATCCAGCTCTGGGTCAGAATGGAGCTGTTCCAAAGTTACTACAGCCACATAAATATGTATTTATTTATTTGCCATTGCTCCTAAAACACCACAGGCTTTGAACTGACCTGAGACCCTGGGTCAGGTGGTGGTGGCCACTTGAGTATGATGTATGACAACCCCATAGTTCTGCTGGAGGCCACTGGCACCTTCACTGGAGGGACATTGGAAGGGTGAGCACCACACCAGAGGAAGGGGAGATGCTATCAGGGTTTTCTTTCTTATAATAATTGGTATTATTGATGAGCTTTTCCTGTCTTAATTAGATAGTGAGAACTATGACACTGTTGAAGTGTTAAGTGGGCTATTGGTCCTTTCTTAACACCGTGTCCCCTTTTTCCAGCACAGGTATTTTCACTCCAGTCCAGCCATGGCCTGGTTTGCATCAGGAAGGATCATCTGGGACATGGGTTTGCAAGCAGAGATGTCTCAGATCAAATCATATCAAATCAAATCAATCAAAGTGAACCTTTCTGAAAGTGCACCCCAGCCCTTCCTGTCACGAAGTTCCTTTGCCTCTCTCTCTTAAGTCTCAGCAACGTTGCTTGCTCTGCACAACTGTGGGTGGTCAATGACTTGTGCCTCTTGGCAAGGCCCCACCTAAATAAAAATTTTCATACCAGGGTGACAAATGGACTTGTGGGTTGTTTGCTCCATTAGAGAATCACAGGATCCCGGCATGGTGGCAGTTGGAAGGGCCCTCTGGAGATGCTCTGGTGCCACCCCCCTGCTCCAGCCAGCAGGGGCACCCAGAGCAGGGGGCC
>JAAGNO010028234.1:0-19784 GCA_033439905.1 Ceryle rudis | reverse complement strand
GGACACCCTCAACTAGACCAGGCTACTCAGAGCCTTGTCCAGCCTCAGCTTAAATATCTCCAGGGATGGGGCCTCAAGCACTTCCCTGGGTAGCCTATTCCACTGCTCTACCACCCTCAATGTAAAGAACTTCTTCCTGATGTCCAATCTAAATCTACTAAATAAGCAGAAAAAAGCCCAAGTGATTAGTCCACATTAGTGGCAAGTCCAGCTGGCTTGTTTCGCCTCAGAAAAAAACGCAAAAGAAATACAGAACTGTTTAGCAACAATTATCACTGTAATAGAGAAATTTTTTTTGTCAGAAGTAAAAACTGTTGGTTGGTTTGTTTTTTTTTTTTTTCCTGCTATATGATGGTAGTTTAACTTTTATGACTCTGAGAAACTGTGATTACAGAAAGAGATTCAACTGCTCTTTTTCACCACCCTTTCTCCATACAGGAACAGTAGGATATTCATCTCGCTCCATCAGCTAACCACAATGGGATCTCCTTTCATCAGCAACTCAAGTAGGAGACAGAGGTCCTGAGCATGGAGCTATTATACTTCTCAAAGTCATTGTCAGAAGGAAATGCTAGAGTATGTCTAGGACTTGGAAAGAAGTTCCTCTTTACTTATGTCTTGGGAACAGAAGGGGCTTAAGTTGGAAGGCACTTGTCATCTGGAAACATCAAGTGGCAAAAATTGCAGCGAGACATGCTACTGAAAGGAAAAAAAAACAACACACTTGGCACTTCCAGATGGTGCATCTCCTACAGATCTGTGCTTTCTGGATAAAACAAGTGAAAAGAAATCTGAAGCTGAGAGCAGGAGGAGAAAAACAACATGGTTACAAACAGAAGGTTCAATGCTAGTGGGAAAAAGAAAGGCAAAGTGAGTGCCACAACAGACAAAGGACCTAATCTAATATGGAAGATAAAAAATTGTGATCTTTAGGAGAGATAATATGAGTGAACAGACATAGGCCCTATTTTAGGCAAGGTTTCATAAAGGAAGGATCTATTCAATCCTTCCACTATTAGTGAAATTTACTTCTTTCTGTACCAAAGCCCAAGCAAGTATGTAGGAGAGAAAACTCCTTCCACAATCCATAATCCATATGGTATCTTGGCAACTGTTATCTATCTATGGGCTGCAAGAGCACCCACTGTTACTCTTAACCCCTGGATTTAACTATATACATAAAGCATACTTTCAACAGATGCTGGGTTTAGATTGCAAAGAATCTTGTATGGACTTTCAAGCAGAGCAGATGGTTTACTTTCATAATATCCAGAAAGGATGACTTTAACTCTTTAGTGAGCATCTGACATGAATTTCTATCTTAATACCAATTGTCATCACTGGGATGTGTGTAAGGAAAGTTTATCTTTTTATTCAAATGTGTATTTCTGCCCTTAATTTGCAGAAGTGGTATTAATATCAATTCCAAGTGCATTACTGTATTAGAGTGGGAAAAGTCAATGTCACCAAAGAACAAAAGCAAAAGCATTGTGCCACCTGTGGATTCTGAAATGTTTGTTTCAATTTTTAGTATTATATTCTTTTGCCTGAGTAGCTTTTGGCACTTATATTTGGCACTCTTTTAAAAAGCTGCAAATTAAAATACCAACCAGGTACTATAAGGAGAATATCCCTAAGAGCCAGTGTGCTTTGGCTTCATTCTGCAAGGAGTTTAGGTTGTTAACAGAATTCATTTACACTTCGACCATTCCTTACATTCATTAATATTATGTGTTATGAACCATTTTGGAGAATCAAGAGATTAAAAAAAAAAAATTAGCTTACTTGCCAATAAAAGCTGTACACATCAAGAGTTTGTTCTGCAAGGGGAAAACCTGAGGCATCTTTACAGCAGCTGAGTAATGTGACACATTTCATAAGTGGTCCTAGTAAAATACTTTTGTCTGATTGCTCTGACATCAGCACGCAGATTGTGACTAGGCTTAATGGTTTCAGATAACAACTAAAGCTGTGTATGACATTCACTCTGAAGTGATTTTTGCAACTAAAATGCATTACTATCGATGCCTTCCAGCTCTCACTTTATGAACTTTTTCTAGTATGTGGGTGTATTTTATAGACAAGGGGAACTGATTAGGAAGAAGCACATTGGTTACAGTCCAGAGATTTCCCTATTTCTGTTAATATTTGTTTTCATTAAGGCAAAGTTGCTATTCATGTTGAACAACCTGCTATTTATCACTATGTGGATAGAAAAAAAATTCCTACTTAAATATGAATTTAAGCAAAGAGTAAACTTGAAGAAAGGAAAAAGAAAATAATTAGCTTAATTGAAAATACCATATCCCTCCACACATACACACAACCCTCATCCTTGAGGACAAAAGAACTCTCATACTGTTTTCTTCCTTCTTTTTTGCTTTATCAAAATTTACTTCTTTGAAGACAAGTTTCAGCACATCTAACATTTAGATCTCATGACCCAAATACTACTTCCACTAGGCTTCTATCAAAGTATCCCTTGGACTGGGTACATGTATGCTATTGCTCAATTAACAAACCATTGTTGTATGACTGTAGGGCTTGTTATTGTGAGCTCAATAAGAATCCATTACAGTAAAGTACATCCAAGGATGCTGTTAACAGAACTAAAACACTATATCTTTCTTGGGTGTTAGGAAAATAATCAGTCATCTAAAAATAATTATCCAACAGGAGATGAGGATATGGTCCAAAAGAAGTGATTGTTCCACTGTACCTAGCACTAGTGAGGCCACAACTTCTTCATTTCTAGGTGATGCAGTATAAGAAAGATATCGAGGTGCTGGAGTGAGTCCAGAGAAAGGCAATGAAGATGGGGAAGGGCTTGAGAATAATCTTATGGGGAGCAGCTGAGGAAGGTGGGATTTTCTAGTCTGAAGAAAAGGAGGCTGAGAGGAGACCTTATCACTCTCTGCAACTGCCTGAAAGGTGGGTTTTGATCTCTCCTCACAAGAGACACCTGATAGGACATCAAGTTATTCCAGGGGAGGTTTAGGTTAGACATTTGGAAAAACTTCTATACTAAAAGGGTTATCAAACACTGGAACAGGCTGCCCCCGGATGGGGTGGAATTGCCATACCTGGATGAATTTAAAAGCTCTCTTGATATGGTGCTCAAGGATATGGTGTAGTAGTGACCCTGGTAGAGTTAGATAATGGTTGGACTTGATGATCTTAAACATTTTTTCTAACCATAGTGATTCTGTGAAAACATCCTAACTGTAGTACCTTTAAATGCAGTTTCTAGAAATTAAAAGAATGCAATGATAATATTAATTCAGTATTTCAGACAATTACACTAGTATTAGCATTGGGATCTAGAAGACAATTCTCAACTTTTATACGTTAAGAAATCTTTTATTCACCAAAAAAAGTTAAAGTCGCTAATACAAAGAAATCTAATCAGTAAGTTTGGAGAAAAAGTATGCATTATTACATCGAAAGGCTGTCTCTAAGTTTCTTTAGCAGTAAATGAGATTAATTTTGATGTATACTACAAGTCTTGTTTTCTGACTTTGCTCACAATGACTTATATTGTAGGTAATACCATCTCCTTTCTACAGCAGAATGCTAAATAAAAAACAACTTTAATAAAATTCTAGACCTTCGAAGTTTCTGGTTTAACTAACTCTAACTGAAGCAAACTGTACTTGGATACATGATATTTTAAATTTTCAACCCATACAGTTTAAGTATTGATTGATGACAAAAGACTAGAGTTCTTGAAAAGTCAAGATATGCTGTATTGAAGATTTCTATCTGAAATCTCCTCCACTTCTTTGTTAAGAATAGTAAGAGAAAGAAGTTCACCTGATTAAGAATAATTTAGAGATCTGTACTTTAAATTCAGAAAATTAAGTCATTAACTGCCATAGCTATCTACTTAACCACCCTTGGAAACACAGCATCTGTTGCAGTCACTTTCCATAAGCTGCATTGACTGACCCCATTAGTCAGCTTTGCATCTCCATTCCCCAAGTGTCAAAGATGTGAATCTGTCTCAGCTTAGTGTCATCTCTAGAGAACTACATCATATATATTTAACTAGAATCACAGTAATTTTAGAACACTTGTCTGTTACTGTTTTTTTCCCTTTTATATTTCAAGAAATTTATATTCTTAATTTAACATTAAGGGATATAAATTTTAATTCTTTGGGAACATATGTTGTCTTCCTATGTCATTAGATATTAAGGCTTCAATATGCATCCTGGTAAAGAAAGCATATTATTTTTATTAACATTTTTCCTCCCAGATCTTCATGACTCATCAGTCATGCAAATGGAGCTACAGATAGAATTTAGCTCAAGTTCAGAAATTTGTTCTCATAGAAAAAACAGACAGAAACGCATCACATAAACTGAAAGAGCATCGCTAGGATTCTTAAAATCCTAGTGTGCCCTAAATTCAATGAAGTAAAGAGGAAAGTCTCCTTTGATTTGAACATGTTTAGAATGTATTACCATTTTCTCCATGAACCATGAATTGTCCTAGCAACAAGGTCACTTGTTTGACTACAGACTATGTGGAAACTGGAGCAGCTGAAGAACGTTGCAATGTATTTTGTTATGTTGAGGTTATTCGTGTCCCCAAATCAGTAGTATGCTGGCTGCTGAAATAACTGCACTTATATTTTCATTTAACAATGTTTACCACAAAATATACATATATTTAGAATAATTAGTTGATTTAACAAATTTATATTTGCTAATTAATTTATATCTGCTTGATTATTTTAATGGCTTTTCTCTCTCTTCTTTATCATTGAGTATCTATCAAGAAGTATTAAAAGTAGAAGCACAAGAAAATCTATGTCTTTTCCTTCATTTTGTTCTGGTTTTCATTTTGTTTTTAAGAGTTTTTAGTAGGTGTTCCAAGTTAGGGTCAGGGCAGCACCTTAGACCTATAACAGATGCTCTCTGATAACCCCCCTCCCTCCCCAAAGGTGAAGAGAAAGGGAATAAGGGAGAGAGACTTAGTGATTAGAAAAGGAAACTATAACATCTTTAAAGAAAATTAAAATAATTCTAAAAATGGAATATATACAAATATATAAAAAAAACAGTATCAAACCCAATCCCCCTCCTAGTCATTACATCACTGTCACCACTGATGCTGTGGAGCAGGACCGGGAGAGTCCCAGATTGGGCCCAGCAGCAGATGGGAGCTGTGTTCAGGAGCTCCATCCCTGATATATATGGGATGGAATACCTCATTGGTCAGTTTAAGGACACCTCTCCTGTCCACTCCTCCCTGCAGGCGCAGCCTTTCACTTTTCTGCACCCCCCAATGTGGTACATAAGATCCAGCAGTGGCCTTGGTCTGCACACCAATCCTTGGTAGTAACTCTAAATGTGGGGTGTTATCACTGCTAGAAGCAGACATTGCCTGTGAAAACAGGCTGCTAACTTCAGACAGTGCAGTTAAGTAGAAGAACTGAGCTGAAATGTAAAATCACTGAACAGAATTAGTTCTGTTCTCACTCAAACCAGGACACTAGGACACACTCACATGACTCTTTGTTCATCATTTTAAGGAGGAAAAATATAATGCACGCACTGTATACTCCCTTTTTAGTTAAGCAGAAACTAAAGCTATGTATACGTGGCATCCATAAAATTATACACTTAGATAAAAAAAAGGTTTAATAAGTATTTGACATTGCTCAATTTTGGTGTAGATCAAACTGATGCCACACATTCTGCCCGACACTGTAAATCCTAAACCCTACCCATACCTTTGCTCATCAAGGGACCATTAACTACAATATTCTCAAGAGGGGTTTTTAACTCATAGATAGAGGAATTATAACAGCTGTCACATTTCCCAAAGGCTTTAATTCTGTAGGTACTGTTAACTTAAGCTCTTTTCAAGACTCTGCAGAACCTGGTCAACGTGCAGATCAGTTGGTGCCTCGACTGGGTTATATGTTCTTGTTTTCCCCGGAACACTTTCAGTTATGACCCATTACAGCCTGTGATAGCATCTTACCATGATTAAATTTGGAGGTATCCTATACTGTTGCATGAACTAGTTTTAGGCTCCACACTGCAATCTATTTTTCAGACATTTTGTTTCTTCTGCTGCCTACATTGTTGCAGACCTTCCATTCCCAGTGTGAGTGAGAAATTAATAACACACTGGTATTTTCATTCTTCAAAAACAGACATCCCTCAAATCAATGTGAGAAGTTCATGCCTTTTGAAAAATTATTTTTAGTTTTTGCCTTAATGAATGAAGTGTCCCTCAGTAAAGTTGCTGCTATACTCAGTTTGCCCTCTACCATACAAAACCTATAATCCTCTTTTCATCCTTTGGGTCTTACATTTTTGTTTTGTCCTGTGTTTATAGAGTAAGAAACGTAGCATGGTTCACAGTCCCTATCTAGGATACTTCAAATAAGATAAAATTGATGACAGCCTCAGTAATGCTTGAACACCAGGAGAATTCACAAAAAAATAGATACTTTAGGCTGGATTGTGTCAAGGAAAGAAACTGGCCAATTTTTGAGAAACAGTACATTAATTTAGTAATAAAGGGAAAGCAGACTGAATATGATGTGACTTTCAGGAATTAGGTTGCATTATCATGATCTTTATACCTTTCTTGGTCAAACAATTGCTCATGTAAAGTACTTAAGTGAAAACCAAGCCCAGGTAGTAGCCTCATCTGATTATCTGGAGAAATATTAATTACAAAGTTGAAATCTGATTCTCAGTACTACAAGGCAGAAAAAAAGTAATTTTGACTAACCAGCATTTGTTCTGCATTCTTATTTATCATGAATCACAATAGAAAACAGTAGTGTAATAAATACAAACCCCAGAATAAACATAAATGACTACAGCCTGATAGAAAGAAGTACTTTTTCACTATCCCTGCATGATTTTAAAGTACAAATCTGTAAGTGACATATAAAATAAGTTGCTTTTAAATAAGCCAAAAAGCATTTAGGATTCCAGGGTATTTGAAGAAAATTTTTTTTTCATAAGAAATAATCTTTTAATTTTAATTTCTCAGGAAATTGATAATTTTGAAGAATTGATGTTATTTGGGTTTCCTTCAAGGAAATATATTCATCTTCAGAGATTGAAATATTTCCCAAAATAATATCTGATCATTCTTCTTTGTTCCTCTTTTTATAAGTACTGCTAACACTTCCAGAACTAAGATAGTCTTGATTTGAATAGCTTTATATGCATCCTTTCAGTAAGAAGAAATGAGATACCTGCCCTTGATTCTCTTAAGAGTCACTAAATCAGGCAAAGGAGCAGCAAGAGAAAGAAAATACATTCTGTAATGTTGACAGTCCTTAGCTCCCATCCCTTCTGTCTCAGGGTTTTATTTACATCAGATTGTGAGGGGACTGGGACACAAGAAGAGGACCGTTAGGAGAATTCATAATGCTGTGAAACCAGTGTCAACCATTCTTTCATTGATGTCCACAAAATTCCTGATTCCCAAAAATGGGACAATCACAGCTGTACTTTCTAATCCAAGGAAGTAGGATATCTAAGTGCAGTTTAAGAACATGAACCTTCTTTGTACATTATGTGTGATTAAAAATGTACAAAATACATGAGACAAAGAAACAAGTAAGGACTGGCATCGATTTGGAAAATTTAATAATTTAGTTAAGAGGAATCAGTAAGTGTTATTTAGTTAAAAGAAAAGGAAGAGCATCAACTGACCTGAAAGGCAAGCTGCCTGAACTTACCTTTCATACGAAAGGAAAAAGAAAAAAAATACAACTCTGTTCATTAACAGTTGAGCCAGGGTCAGTCATAAACCAAAGGTGGTATTAGCTTTGTAAAGAAAATTCTCAGATATGAAGGCAACTGTCACCTGCAGTCTTGTACACATTGGAGACTGTCCCTAAAGGTGAATATACCCACACCTACGTTATTTCCTTTGTCCAATGGCAAAAATTGAGTTTTTAAACTTAATTTAATAAAAGGGTTTTTTTCATATGGCTGTTATTCAAGGTGGGGTTAATTACAGGATCATGTAGAAATAACGTTAACTGCTTTGTGATTTATCTGTTTGAAGACTGAGAAGTTTTAGATTTAGGAATGCATACAAAAAGTTGAAGACATTCAAAATTTTCTTCCCCAAATTTTCCACCCAGAATGAAGATAAATTCTGTTAGCCTCAAAAAAAAGATTATATTTCAGGTATAACCTTTAATGCATAACAGCATTGTGTTTAAAGATTCTTTCACTAGTATAATCTGGCATGAAACACATGCTTTGAGGATTTCCATTAATTTAGAAAAATAATTTGACCAAGCGGAGTTAGCTTATCTCAAGGATGTTTTAAAAGAAGTTTATACATTTATATGTATACATTTATACTTTGACTATGAGGGAAGAGTTCAACTATACAACTAGGAAAGGGGTATTTGTCCAATGGTCACTGAGGAGTCCTCTATTTCTGTGCTATCTGAGGTATTCATTCATTTTAGGAGATGATCAAGTAGAGGCAAAGTGAGGGGACATTTTCTTATGCCAAAGATATAGAAATGCAGATACCTAAGTCTGAAGTGAGAAGTCTAACAAGTCTAATTGAAACTATGTTACTACTTCTATTAGGTTACAATTGTTTTATAAAATTAATATGAAATAAGCCAGAGAAAATATGTATGTTAAAAGGCTTTTTAGTGGTAAGTGGAGTAATTTAAAGGAAGAAATGCACATAAAGGCCTAATGTTAAAAACCATGATTTTAACATGCTATACAGAGCCCTATCCACCACTTCAACTCTTCAAAAGGTCCATAAAACAGCTGCACTCACTTTTTGGTAGAATATACATCTCCACAGCAAGCAATTACTAGTTGTCCTAAAGCAAATTCTGTGTGAACAATGATGTATTTATATGTACCAATGAGCTCAAGAACTCAGAGTTGGAGTCAATGAGCAGGGAGAAATTTATACCTTTTCCAGAGGTACTGATGGACTGTTCCTCCTGCGTCACATTTCTAAAATAAGACAATTTGTCATCATCAAAACATTTAGAAAGGTCTGTTTTCTGTCTGAAAATTTTGGAAAGGAAAAAGACAAAATCATATTGCATAAAAAGAGATAAAATTTAATGCTTGGAAAACTTAAAGTCTCACTTTAATTTTTAGCTATATCCTTGCATTTGAGTATGAAAGAGTAGGAGGACAGGCACATTGCAGGATGAAGACCATTGGATAAACATGATTATTTGCAAAGATCTCACTGTTTTCATTGGTGCCAGAATCGGGATGCTTCCAGAAGACAGGATCCATCTTGGTATTTTGACCTTGTATATGTTGTCCAGGAAGCTGTAGGAAAATACAGGATTTCAAAGGAAAAGAGAAAGGTAAGAATGACACATAATAAACCACTAAAGGTCACTTGATGTATACTTGGATTCATTGGAGATGTCAAGGGTACAAGTATCTCGGTATGCGTAGTTCAATTAGCTTAAAGTGCAGTGATTTGCCAGTTGTATCCTATACCATGTGTACATGCTATCTTACATTCACGTATCAAAATGTGACAATATTTAGAGATAAATGTGTATGTCCAAGTAGATATTTTCTAGATTGAGTGCTTACAGTAGAGTTTATAAAAACCTACAACCACCTAAGGTTTATACCTAAGGGTATGAACAGATATTTTAGAAACCAAAACTTGTAGTAAGGGACACAGAATTGTTAAACCAGGAATTATTTTAACAATGAGGTCATTTATACACACTTGATGTTGTCTTTTTAATTCATGAGTTCTTCCATTAAAAACACAATAGCCCTGATATATATATATTGGAGGACACGTATCAAAATGGAGGAAAACCATTCTTAGAAAAATAATTGAACAAAAAAGAAACACTTGTATTTGAAAATTAACTTTTTGTTTATCTCTCCAGATAAAACAAGTTCTAGCTGAAGCTATATATAGCATATACCTTAGGGAAATAAAGTAATACATTTTTCATTGTCCTCAAATCTATTTTATGCTCTGCTAGAGTTATCACTGAATTTGAAACAGAAGAACATGGATGTTAGCCATTGAGCACAAAGTTTGGCAGAAACATCTGATGGAAAAGTCAGTGGCTTTTATATGAAATTTCTGATATATACAAATGGAATCCCCTGCCTAAATCCTCATCCAGCTATAGAAAGTACATAGCAGAAAAATATAGATCTTTGATTAAAAGCTGTCATCATAACAGAAACCACAAGGCTTTAGTTTCAAGTCTGACACTATTCCAAATAAAAAAAAAAAAAGTGGAAAAAACCCCAAGCTATATATTTCTCTATTCTCTATCCCAAGCAAGTAACCCTTTAAGAAAGATTAATTATTCAACAATATTCTTTGTATCAGTAATTTCTGCTTTATGTCTTTGAGGAAGTAGAACACCATCAGTGTCGAGAAAATACACTTCTACATAATTGTGTCTATGCTAGTTTATTCTAGGAAACAAATCATTATTTGGCCTTAACCCATAACACTTTAGAATTACATTTAGAACTATAGTCATCCACAGTACTTCACCTTTTTCTCACAGATTAAACATAGTATGTCAACTTTAGTTTTCAATTTTACTGTCTTCTTCTGTTTTCATATTAAAACTTATTTTCTACATTTTAAACAATTCTGGTTTGCATGGGTAAGCTGTTAATAATTTTGTGCTTTCTTAAGTGAATGTCTAAAAGGTTTACTCTAAAGTATATCTGTCTCTGTATGGAATTAAGCTCAGGACTAAATTTACAGTTCTATTTGAACATTTACATCACGAAACAATCCAGTGCTCAACCTCAAAATAACTCTTGTAAATGACATGCAGAAAGTAAAACCAAACCAAAACAACCAAACCCAGAGATAAATAAGATTTCAGTTAATCGGTCTCTCCATGGTATGCAGGACTGAAGAGGATCAAAATTATTGTGTTAATTTTCTGAATTAATATTCAGTGATAGACTACATTACTAATTCATTTAACGAAATGGGCTCCTTATCTATTCCTGACTTTTCCTATCTTACTTCTTTTCTCTATACATTTTTTTTCATAAAACCTAGATTCAGAAATTATATCAGATATAGACAACAGCTAATTTGCTATAAGAAAAAATAAATAATTTACTTTAACTACAATGTCAACACGTGTTTGCAACAGGACACTAAAATGCTTATGGGCCACAAGCTAGATTGGAAAAAGCCCTATTTAGGGACAAATTCTAACCAGATGCCTCCAAGATCTTTTGATTCCCACAAGGTATATTCACAGCAATAGTTTCATTACTTGCAAAGAAGGTAAAAACATTAAGGTGTTAGTATTTTCTCCTCTAAACCTAAAACTGTGCACAGAGTCATGCTGTTTATGTATATTTTATTTCACATTCATGTAAGTTCCCAAGGAGTGAATTTTCACCAAAGTAATTAAATTCAGTCATTTCTGCATCCATTTTAACTGGTACTCCATAGGAGGGAAAAGCGTTTGCCTTCAGAATTAAGACTTTAATGGAATGCAAAATAAGTTAATGAAACTTGGCTACAAACCAGTAATGCACAGGAAGCCAAGAGCAGAAGAATACTAAAGATTTGGTCATGCAGATGACAACTGTTTTATTTTTCATTATTGTATATATATAAATTTATATGCAATATAGCATATACATACAAAAATAAAAGATTTCATTTTGTTATTTGGTGCAGAAATTAATCATAGAGAAAAAGGAATACATAATTAAATGTAGAAAGTCAATTTATGAAAACATATTAGCAAACTACATATTTATATATCTTAACCTGATTTTCTAAAGTGAGACAGAATTGTCAGTTTCTTTTATGTTGAATTATGTATCCCCATAGAGAATTTGCACATTAGTTAGAATTAATATTGCTTCTGATCTATTCCTCTGTCTAGGTTTCTAGAAGGTACTTCAGGGAAATTTCTAGAAATTCTGTAGTAAAATAAGCCAGTTTTTAAATAAATTTCATCATTACTCTGCTTAATGTGTTGCTGCCTTATGTTTGATGCAATGAAATTTCTACAACTTTTTGACTCTATATATTTCAAAGATCAATATTACATAGTATGCCCAAAATAGAAACCATCCAACATTCTACAGATTGTGGAAGTTAGTATCCCAGACTACTTTTATGTTTCAATGAAAAAGTAAATATTCAATTATAAAAGGAAGAATTTATTTTTTAATTTTATTTATTATTTTCAATCTTCCTATGTCCAATTTCACTCCTCTATGCTCCACAAAGAGGTTTTAATAATTCCAGATCTATCCTCTTACAAATCCATCCCAGGTCTATAATTACATTGTCACCCTGCTCTGGACTGCTTCTATTTCTGCTAAATGTTTTTCAAGTACCTTCTCTGACATTTTAATTTACTGTCTTTGAAAAGAGATACAAATCAATGATCTTTTCTGCATAAACTTTATTCACCTTAAGTGCTCCCTTTACTCTTTGGTAGGCTCAATGACCCAGCAGCTCTCTCACAGACTGCCTGTGTCTGAAATATTTAATTTCTTATTAACTGCTTCTCTGAAATAATTCCATCAGAGCCCTCATAATACCCAGCTTTTAAACTATGGTAGACAAAACTTGTATCTTAATATGCTCGACTAGGTCTGCATTTCCATTCACAGATTTTTCTTAAATCCTCCTATCACATACTTGCTCATTTGCAATGCCAAATGTTTTTTGTACATTACATCTTCATTTTAAGGCCCTTCTGTTTTTTTTTTTTTATTTTTGTTTTGTGGATTTGAGCTTCTGCCTTCTTTTTGTTTTCCACCCCCTTCTTTCTTCTGTGTTTTTGGTTTGATTTTTTTTGTGTGGTGGTAGGTTTGGGGATTTTTATTTAGTTGGTTGGTTGGTTTTGGGTTGGTTCTTTGTTTTGGTTTGGTTTTTGTGTGGTTTTTGGTTTGTTGGTTTGGGTTTTTTTTGCATTGTGGTGGGGTTTTTTTAATAGATTTTAATAATCTATTTTGATAGCTCTTAGTTGTACAATTCCTCTGTTCCCGGTTACTGATTGCTTTTCTGGATCATGTATTTTTAACTTCATGCTTCAAGCTAAACATACCTGACTTCTACTTTGAAGACTCTGTCTAAATGTTCTGGAATCCTGAAATGAGCTGCCAATCCCTAACGTCTGACTCTCACAAAAATGTCTTGTCTTTGGACTTCTCAAGAGGTATTTGGTTTGTTTGTTTTTAAAAAAGATATATTGCAGAAACACTAAAACATAAAGGTAAGAAAAAGGGTTGGGGGGCTGGGGGGAGTGTGCAATCTATTTGAAAAACAGCCCAGTAACAGCTACCTTATACAACAGTTGCAGTCTCCTTAGTCTCCTTGTCTTTGGAAATCTTCACACTGACCTATAACTCAGCATTATTAAGCAGAATAGTAAGAAAGTAAACACATTCTGTCTTTCAAATATTTAATAAAGGAAAATAAACACTGCATTTAAAATATAGATGTTTATGACTGGCAATAGAAGGGCAATATTCTAATTTGTCTATAAAATGAGAAGTGATGAATTAAGAAGTATCTTTTTAATACAGTATATTGTAAGTGTATATTAAGATAAGGTTTACCTTCAGGTGTTATTCATATTACAGTAAACTTCTTTTCCCCCTGAACTGTGTACAGTGCATATACTCTAAACTCAAAATGGACCATCTGAAGCCTCAGTGGCATAAAAAGGAGCTATTTATAATTCCGCAACATGTCTTACACAGGATGGAAATACAACAGTAATAGGAAACAATAAATTGAGATAGCGTCTTGATAATGCTATTGCTAAAACTATAGATAGAATAAAAACATTCAGTTCATTGACACTGAATCAGTCAAGAGTACCCTTAGTACTAAAGAAAAGCCATGAAGACACAAGATAAAGGTAAGTAAAGAACAGGGCACAAAAACCACTTCATGTAGGTTTTCTCTACTGACAGCAATTAAAAAACTAACAATGTCCGATATTATTTCATAAATACATATTTGTTGAACAGGTTGGTAATAATACATTCTCAGAAGCTTTTCTTCCATGCAAATTCTTCATTATTTAGATGTAAGACCAATCTGCATTGTCCCTTCCAAAAGCCTTTTGTGTCTAAACACTTTAGTACTGTTAATACCTTCCCTAGATACCTATTGTTCAGGTTACAGCTCCTCAACAAATGCACGAAAATGACAGGTCTCTGATGCTCAATAGCTCAGCAGCTTCCTACAGCACTCTTAGTAAGATATGGGCTCAGTGATAAAATAACTTTTTTAATTACATAACTGAATATGAAAGTCAAAATTAGTAAGTGTTCTGCTGCTAAAGAACCAAATGGATAGTCTTATCAATTAAAAGAATAATCATAGAGCATCAGCTGTTAGAGCTGCACATCCAACAGCTTTGCCTGCATTTGGAGGAAAAAAGAAATTATTTCATACCTGGAAATAGGATAAGTCTTTGAAAAAGCTATTAAGTATAGTGGTGTAAATAGGAAAATTGTCTTCCATACACATATGTGAGTCTTTGTATTATTTTGGCTTTGAATTTTGATATTCCTACAGACAATAATCTGTATCTTAATAAAATAATCTGTATCTTAATAAAATATAAACTTAGATGTAAGATAGTTGCCAATGTTTCATTGTGTTTCCTAACATGCTTTTGGAAGAAAAAAAATGGGCTAAGAATCGGATATCAGCCTGCCTCTGATTACAGGAGATGAAGGATTTGAAAAGACAGCAGGACAGCAGCAGCTATTCATTTGCTGTTGGTTTTGGATGTAGTCTTAAAGATTCACCATTTGATGTAGATTGTAACTGAAACAGAATACTAATGTTTGGGGGGTGGGTGTCTGTGTTTTTTCTGTTTGTTTTAAATTTCAGCATCCTTCACTTGGTAAAGTTCTCTGTAGAAATATTTATCTACCTAGATTTTATATAAGGATAAAAAAAAATCCTCTGTGTCTAAGCACAATTGCTATCACTTTGAATAAAAAGAAAAGTAACTCCAAAGTCAATAGTGACACAATTCCCCCTCCTCTACAAGGTGCTAATCAACCACTAGTCAATAAAAAAAAATAGAAATCAAATAAATATCTTCCTATCCCTTAAATAACTCGCCATGCATAGTCCAACATGCTACATGAATACACACACCTCTAAGCTCAGCATGCTTGCCAAAACACCAGTGCCTCTGGGCTATATAAAACCCAGCTTAGGAATGAACTGCAATGGCAAAGGTTCCTTACAAAGTATTTTCAAAACAAACTTGGAAACAGTTGTACATCAGAAATCAGCAGTGAACCAAAAGCAGCAAATACACTTAGTGTCAAGAGATACATCAAAATTTAATTACTGGCCAACATAAAAAATGAAGGAAATATAACAACCATTTAAATGAGATTGCAGTAAACAGAATCATTTCCTTCAGTGATTACAGGTCACCTATGTTCCATAACGATCAGTGAGGACTGGGTAAGTGGAGACCAGGTTTTGTATCTCAGTAGCAAATGACAAAAGATGGAATTACTGTCAGGACAATCTGTTGGGACTGCAACTGCTTTTAAGAGCAGAAGATAATAGGCCATCTCTCCAAACAGAACCAGTCTTAGCAGATGCAGAAGCATTTACAGAAGACGAGGCTAGGATACATGTGAAGTGCAAAGCAAGTATTGCAAAGATGACATTAATCAACACAAAAGACCAGACTGCAGCTAAGAAAGAGTCTATGTGCCACATCTTTTATATGATAATATATTTCTCTCCTATTTTTCTTCTGCCACAGAGAGTGCTTGCAGAAAGTTCCATTCCTTCTTTAGAATGTGACAGAGCTATCTCGGTTTCCATTTTTTCCACTTAAAATTCTCAACAACTCATTATTGTCCAATATGTCAAAAAGCTCATTTAGATTAAATATATCACCAAAAGTCAGAGGTAAGAGCGGACCAATCTTTTATCTGGAGGTTCTGATTTATGTGCTGCATCACAATATCTGTGTGAAAGTCTGCATATGTGTCTATCTGTTCCCAATTCTTAGGTTGGACTGTCAGGTTCTCCTTTAAATGCTAGAAAACTGTAGTACTGTTAATCTTGGTCTACTTTGACTGGATCAAATCCTAGCATCCCTTCAGTAATGACAAAAGAACCCCAAGAGTAGTTTTATTGCTTATAAGTTAGGAAAAAAAAAGGATATGAAAATATTGATAGGAAATAGTTTTAGTGACAAGGTAATAGTGTTATTTTTAGTGAATCATGTAAAGCATCAACGCAGAAGTAGCCATTTGGCAAAAGTATCAGCATCTGAATGATTTTCTTAGAAGAGTACTAATTCTCTTCCAGATTTTCTATTGGTTTAATATCACAGCATTAATGAAATACTTAGAGTAGAAATAGTGGGAAAGCAAATTGCTTTGCAAAGCAAAACCATGCCAAAAAAAAAAAATCTTCGAAAACCAGATTAATTACTCATTTTAACAGATCATTAAAAAAATAGTTATTTGCTTGGCTTTTCATCCATCAGGAAAAATAAAGTATTTTAATGCCCTAAGAACTCCTTTAAGAACTCCTATTGACTCAAAGTCCCAAATCATCTCTTAAATTAGAATTAATAAGATAGGTTATATATTTTCTAATACTGCCTCAAAAGCCAAATGGTTCTGTGTCTACACTTTGTTTCACAGATTTTACCATGAAGTTATATCTTACAGCATGAAGTTACTATTTAAACCTGTATTAATTAATAATGAACAATAAAGCATATAATAAAAAATTCATTTTCAGGATATAGATAAAATTTATATCCTGAATCAGTTTGTTTTACTTCCAATAAGTAATTCAGAAAAGTAAGAACAATGAGGATCTAAGTTTAACTTCCTAGAACATTAACAAAGATTTCAGCATGTTTTTAAAGCAGTTTTACACTGCATGATAAATCAATCAAATGTTGTAGCAGATGTCTAATGTATTCTTTTCACATAAGCCAAATAGAAGTGGCTAGCATCTGTGTCAGATGCAAGTGCAACTACTTTCCATCTAGGTTTGCCACGAGATGATGGATGTAGATTGACAGTATCAAAGGTTGAACAAAAGATTTGAGAGAAATTTGAAGAGTGTTATTTTAGGGATAAGAAATATTTTCCTTGAAATAATTAATTTCTTCTGATTTCTATAAAAGCTACTGTTTTCCAGGATATTTGTTTCATCTTTGTAACATAAAAAGATTTATATTAAAGATGTGGCTATTCCAGCTCATAAAACATCAAATGGTAACCCCATTGATTTTTAAACAAAACCTGATAGGTTACACTGTACTACTGATCTATAAGACTTGTATTTTGCTATTCAGAGATGAATCTTATTAAAGTTTATAGTGGTTTCAAGGGAAAGAATATCCATATTGCTTTGTTAAGAAAAATAAATGTTAATAAATTAACATCAGAAATATGTAAAATTAGTTATATTGTACAGATATATTGTATACTGCTCTAGCACATCTTTTCATGAACTTAAAACACGACCAGAAGTGAATTACAGAATATACCAGGGCTCCTCTCCCCTCCCATATTTTACCATTATCATTGCTTTTCATAATCACTGAAGTTTGACACCTGTGACTATACCATCTGATCAGTCCCTGGCTCCACTCATACAACTGGGTTTTGACTCAGTTTTGATGCTTTTTCCCAGCAAAATTTCTCAGGTACAATTGTCAAAAATCGTCTTGTTTGCTTCTTTGATTGAAATCTCCTTCACTGTTGTATTCGTTAAAAGCCATGTGAAAACATGATCTCCAGAATCACGCTCAATTCCTGCCCTTACAGCTTTCTCTTGCAGTAATTCTCCCAACCTCCCCTTTTCCACTTCATCAGCAAGAATCAGTTCTTTCAAGGCAAATACAGTAGTCTGCCTGCTCACTAATCTGCTTTCTCTTTCACATCACTGTGGCATAGCCTTTGTCCTACCAGTAAGCCTGGCAGGAACAAATCATTTAACAGCTTTTGCACATCTCTGCACTTACTTCCAAATCACACTTTCTGACCTAGGACTTACTCCAGCTATCATGAAACACAATAGGAAGATTCTGCAAAGCACTGCATCTCCAATACACAAAGTCTTTTCTTAATACTGACCTGTCTTATGATGCTTAAGATAGCAAATGTGCTGAGAAAAGATGGAAGTAGGAATCTGAGAACAGATAGCAGTTCAAATAGCCACTTAATGCTTCACATTATAGAAAATTTTTGAATTTAATTTTATACATGAGGATTTTTAAAACAATGTTTGCAACAAAGCTTTCGACTTTTGGGTGAATTTTGGGGTCACTGAACAAATGTATTTTTCTGGTCCCATGAAATGCCACTTAGATTTGGCAGTTGTAAACTACAGTCATGATATCCCATCTGTGATTTAAATTATAAACTTGCTTTTGGCAACATGTCAAAACCCCAGAGCTTTCCAAAGGCCTGCTCACATATCCCACACATGCCACTTCAACATTCTACAGAGAGCTCATTCCCAAAGAGGTCATTGTAAGCTAGGAGCTCTTGGGAGCAGACCCTTAGGCTAAAGCCAGGCCACAGGGCATGAAAGATCATGAAACAGAAAGTTTGACCATCAACACTTTGTTTATTCAATTATTCTGATTGTTTCCATTAGAACTTGTCTAAATGCTGCCAGGGCACTCCTTCCAGATTCTCAGAATCTACCTCTCTGGAAATAACAATTGCATTTCTATTTTATAAACCCAGACGTTTTGATTTTGGTGGGTTTGGTTTAGTTTTTGTTGGTTTTTTTTGTTTGTTTTGCTTCCAGCATTCTGACCTGGAATAATGCATTAGTCTTTTATAACAGAACATTTCTTTGTCATTTGAGAGTAATTTCTCTCTCATTTAACTGCATTCTGCTTTCTGTAATGTAATTTGGTTTGGTACAGTACACAGAAAACATCTTCATTTCATAGAATCAATTGCTGTGAAAGAAAAGGAACACGGAAGATAGGCTATAGAAAATAATTTAGGGCTATTTTATCCAGTATTATACTATGTTTAGTCTTTCAACAGACTAAAACTGCACTTTTAAATTGCATAAGCAATATTAATGCTCAACAACTATCAATATATTGGTATACATTTTTTGTTTCCCAGTTAGTTTATTGTAATCCCAGCTCACAACAGAGCTATATAAGTCATAGAAAAATAAGTTAAAAGGTATTGTCAAAGTATGCTGTTTACCAGGTAAATTATAGTATCTTACAACACATGTTTGAATCCAAATACTTTTTCCACTCATTCATTTACCAGCAATTATACCACAATTTAAGCAGGTGACTGGTGAGGATCCGTGCTCAGCTTTCTATAACTGGAGGTGTTTTGAAAGGGCTTGATTTTTGAAAATAAGGACAAATATTCCTTAAAGAAAGCAGATGCCTACAAATCAGCCCCCTTCAGAATATCTCAAAGTGGAATATCTTTTAGTCATTAACACCAGAAAATTTCGACTGCATTTTAAGGTGAATCAAAACGCGAGTTTTCCCTTGCAACATTAACCACACCTATGCATGGCAAAGCAAGGAAACAGGATGCTGGGCTGCATCAAAAAAGGCATCACCAGCAGAGATAAAGAGGTTATGTCAGTGCTTGTAAGGCCACACCTGGAACACTGTGTACAGCTTTGGTCCTCACCATACCAAAAAAATAATAATAAAAAAAATTAAAAAGAAAGAAGAGAAAAGAAGAGAAAAGAAGAGAAAAGGAAAGAAAAGGAAAGAAAAGGAAAGAAAAGGAAAGAAA